>APFE030450526.1:0-17770 GCA_000404065.3 Pinus taeda | reverse complement strand
ATAAAATAATAATAAAAAATTCATAAAATAAAGCAAAAAACCCTAAATAATAAAATAATAATATTTTTTGTGAATGCATGCAAAAAATCTTTTTTTAATAAAATCGACGGATGAGATTAAGAGATGTCTTGATCCTCATCGATGGTCGAGATCGCTTCAACATGGATCACTCGAACTAGCCGTTTGGATCATTTCCTTTATATAGGGTTTTAGGGGGTCATTTCAGAGGATCTGATCTGTGAGTCAAAGACTGAAAAAGCTCTCTTGTAAATCTGTTTCGGGTTAATAAAAGAAGACTTTGGGGTCCATATCTTGCCGGTGTTACTCTCTTGAAATGCTGTGAGATTGTTTAATTTTCTGTATATGTTATTTTCAGCCGTTAATAATAGCTTTTTATAGAGTATTGTGAGCACAGGTATCTTGCTCACTTGCTAGGGTTTGGGTGCTGTTAGGGTTTCTGAAATAATGGCAGGTATCTCCATTACTTCCTAAGATCTAGCAGCATTTTTGCCCTCTTTACTGATGGTTGTTTTGAGCTGTAAAGAAAAC
This sequence comes from Pinus taeda, assembly GCA_000404065.3. Lineage (NCBI taxonomy): Eukaryota > Viridiplantae > Streptophyta > Pinopsida > Pinales > Pinaceae > Pinus > Pinus taeda. The sequence goes on along the minus strand of APFE030450526.1, from coordinate 17,221 downwards.
ATTTTCTGAAGGAATTTTGTGGGCGTTCGGGGAAGTTCTCGGCTGAACCAGCCAGCTCCCACAAGCATTTTTGCTGAGCCTAGTCGGATTTGATCCTGGGTCTATCATTCAGTTTATTTTGCATGAGAAAATCTTCTGAAGTTCTTCACAGTGAAAATCTCAAAATCTTTATTTCTTTAAAATATTTATGTGCTTATTGCCTAATCTGGCTGCTAAGGGGCCAAGAATTTGAAAATAAATGTAAATTTTTTTTTAGGGTTTTATTAGTTTTTTATTTGTTTCCAGATTTTGGTTGCTTGTTTCTTTATTTTCAGGATTGCAGGTACAGGTTTTCAATCTGCTGGGGTTTCATTATCTACAGGAGGTTTATTTGGGCTCCCCACTGATCTGTATGCTGCCAGGGGATCACTGTACTCCTTCAACTTTCTGCCTCTATACATTTCCACGCTGCCCCTCTGCCTGCGTCCCTTCTCCTATCCGCTGGCCATTCCTCTCAAAGGCGCCATTTCCTTTTGGACTCCACGCAGCCATGAACTTTGCCTGAATCTAAGCCCGTTGCACTTGATTTCTCTCCTACACCAGCACGCTGCTACCCGAGTTCTGCATTTTCACCTGTCCAAGCCCAAGTTTCTTCGATTGAGCATCCAAACACGGCAAAGTTTCAGTTGGTTCACCTGCACAAAAAAAAGGGAGATAATTCGTTTTCCTCTGCCCATCGATACGTCCGCCATCGTCCTGCCAATATCCACGCACAGAAGAGAAGAATAGATGGTTTCATTGCATAGTGTTAGTCCTGTGTGCGTTGTTTCAAAAGCCGTCCTGGCCTGCGTATGAGCTCCCTCCGCCTGAAACGCTGCCCGCCGTTGGACCCTCGAAAACTCCCGCTGAGAATGCACGCAAATAAAAAATCGACTTTGGTTTCAGGTATAAGGTGTAAGGTAACGCATTTTTTTATTATTTGAGTTTCATTTGGTTAGTATTAGTTATAGGTTCATTTAAATTTCTTTAGTTTTAGCATTTTGAATGACATACGTTTGTTTTAAAAAAAAAATATTTTTATATGCGTTATGTTTGCATTATGTAGGTTTAATATTATTTTTTCTTTTTTTTTTTAGGTTTTGATTTTATTTAAATGATAAATTCAATAAATAAAAAAAAGGTAAGGGTTTAAGTTAGGGTTTACAGTTTTATTTTTTGTTTTTTTTAGATTTGATTTTTTTTTAGTTTTAGAATAGTTTTAAATTTAGATTTTTGTATTTTCAGTTTGTTTAAATAAAAATTAAAAAAATCATAAAAAAAAAATTAAAATATATAAAAACAATAAAAAATATATATATAATCAAAATATATATATATATATATATATATATATATATATATATATATATATATATATATAAATGAAAAATCAAATAAAAATTTTCTTTTAGGGCTTAGGGTTGATTTTTTTTTTAATTTTGTTTGAGTTAAAATCTTGTCAGAAAAAGCCATAAAAAAATTCATCGTGGAAAATTATTTTTTGCCAGAATCAGTTGTTTTTCAATGATTATCTTTCATGCTGAGATCTGAATTTTCAAGTCGAGATACGAACATGATATTTGGTTAATAAATTTACGATTCTCGTGGTTGTTTTAAGAATTTATCTTTTCGAAGTTTTCAGTTGCTGGATATCGTTTTGGTCATCTCATTTCACTGATGACAAATGATTGTTGTTCACGTTTCATGTTTCTATAATCATCTAACAAATAATCGATTTAATCTCTTAAGGCACTGGTCTGCTAAAATCAAATTATCTAGTGTTTGTCTTATCGTGTCTCGTGTCTCCCAACCAACTGGTTGACAGTTGGTCTTCATCATCTCACAGGGTCTACCCCCCTTAGCCGCGGGAGACAGGCTTAAACGGAGGGATCGGGGATCAGAGTGACAGCCCCTGGTCTGGGCGTTATCGTGTCAATTTGCACGACAACAGGACCAAATGACAGATGTGTCATCCACAAACCTCTTCCGCAACTTCGGCAGAAGATGAGAAAAGGCTAAGGCCTTTGATTCAAAATCCTCCATGAATAGATTAGCTACCATAAGAGAAAGGGGGAAACCCATGGTGACACAGCAAGTTTGATCATAGACTTCCTCATCGAATGGAAAGAAAGTAGAAGTAAGACAAAAACCAACTTAATAAGCCGTACTAGGATCTGTGATGTGCTTGATGACTTCGATGGCCTCATTGATGGGGATATAGTGTAGAGAGAGACCACATTGAAGCTCACAAGCTTATCATCTGGATCGAGCTTGAAACTCTTTAACTCATTAACAAACAATGCAGAGTCCTTGAAGAAGGATTCTATATGGCCAACAAGGGGCTTAAGCTTCTGGGATAAATATTTAGAAAGATAAGTTTGCCCTCCTATCGTGTTGAGTCTCAAAGGAGCCCCTTCCTTATGAATCTTTAGCAGAACATAGATTCTGGGGGTAAGAAGGCAACATTCAATAAGCTTATGACTGAACAAGTGGACTGAGCTACTAGCCTTTATAACAAGAGCCACACTTTTGGAAATCTTCTTCAGATGATCCTTGTTGAGTTTCCTGTAGCTCCCACTATTATGCAGGTGGTCCAACATCTTACGACGGTAATCATCTTTATCAAGAATAACAACAACACCACCTTTGTTGGCTTCGAGAAAAACAATATTCTTATTATCATTTAACAATTTGAGAGCATCAAACTCAGGTTTGCTGATGTTATTCTTAGGGGGCTTTGCCTTTCTAAGGACAACTGCACAGTCTTGACGAGTGGTATCTTTAGTGATGTCCGGTAAGTCTCTAATACCACATTCAATGTCACAGATGATATCATCGACCGAGATCTTTCCAGGAGCAAGAGAAAAATTTAAACCTTTCTCCAAAAGACTAAAGACACGGGGATCAAAAGGAAAGCTAGAGAGATTGACAAGCCTATTACTAGAAGAGAAAAGAAAATTAGAACAACCAACATGATCTAAAACTTAGAGTCTTATTACCAACCCTATTATTAATACAATTACGAGAATTGTAAACAGAGTCACTAACCTCATTAATATTCATTAATATTATTATTATCATCATCATCATCATCATCATCCAAACATAAATTATTATTGTTATTCTTAATATTATTATTCCTATGTGAGGTGAAAATATAATCATCATTATTAGTATTACTATTAAGCCAATTAGTATTATTATTACTAATAGAACCACTTCCACTATTATTGAAACCAACAGAAACCAAGGAAGAATTAATAGACAACGAACTTGAGGGAATCTGACCCGGTGAATACGAGATTGTTCCAGCTCCGATGCTAGAAGGGTGAGAAACACCGTCAACCCATGATAGTAGATCAGATATTTAATTAGAATTAATTATGCTTTTGGAAGGACCATGAAAGAAACTAGACTCATTAGGCTGTGAGATGAATTTCTCTGAGAGCTTGCTAAACTTGTTGGACTACTTTACTTTCCATATTTCTTCTAGATGAGAAGATTTTAGATCTGAGCATGCTTCGATACTTGACCAAAGGGGAGCAAATATCTGATTTGAAAGTTCCAAATGGAGAGACAACAAATTACAAGAAATGAAATCCAAAACCTTTCTCACCCTGCCAATCTCCAAACAAACCAATGCCATGCTAGCATTAAGAAAAATATGACAACCACTAGAATTATTAAGAGGGTGCTTGATATGAGCGGATGGAGGAACAAGGGAAGAGTCTCTACATCGTTTTAGGGAGGCCAACTCTGTCTTCAACTTGGAAACCCTTACACGAGACCAGTTAAAGTAATGAACTTTAATAGAAGTGGCCCTTCCCTATAGGGTAATAATTTTTGTATTCAAGCTTCTGTGATCCATAATGAATTAAACAAAGTCTTTTGGTAGAAATCACATGAGAGAATTTTCTTTTGGCTGACACATTTTGAACCAACAAATGTGGTTCATCATCAGGACCAGATGAAGAGGTAGACCATGGAAAAGGCTTAAATAGAGAGCAATGTAGAGACATAATTTCAAGTAATGGTATATCTTAATAATAATTTTAATTATAATATTAATTCATTAATATATTAGTAAAAAATATTATTAATAACGGCTATATTAAACGGCTAGTTTTTGAAAAAAATATTTAGATAATGATATAATTTCATTAATTTATTAAAATATAATATGTAACAACTATTTAAATGACTAGTTTTTTAAAAAATAATATTTAAATAATAATATCAGATTATTAATTATTAAAATATTAATAGTAACAACTATATTAAATGGCTAGTTTTTGAAAAATAATATTTAAGTTGTGATATTAATTTATTAATTTATCAAAATACAAATATTAAGTAACTGCTTTATTAAACAGTTAGTTTTTAAAATATAAATAAATAATCAAAGTCAAACTTTAAAGGAGGGGAGTCAAAAATTATAAAAAACGAGTGAATGCCCTAATCGAGACAAGATCATTTGATAAATAAAATAACTAATGGAAACAAAATAAATTAAATTAAAAAAATTAATGGAAAAATAATTAAAATAAAACAAAAATATACACAAGTCAAAATAAATAAATAAATAAAAAGAAATAAACAGAAACACACACACACACACACACACACACACATATCCAAAGGAAAATAATCAATAAATAGAACGGGGTCAACAATAAAATATGGGGCTCAAGACCATTAAACAAATAACAAAAATACTAAAAGAAGTTAAGAACGAATAGGGTGATAAAATACATAAAAACATGAAGAATCAAGAAAATAAACTCTAATGAAGAATAAATCAACAACAAATACTATAAAAAGTATGCCAATACCTACATAGATTAAAAAAAAACTGGGAGGACAAGACAGGGACCCAACCTCTACTAATATTCTAGCCATCATCTCTATTCAAATTATTGGGTCCTTTTTCAATTTCTAGGGCCTCCCTTAATTTTTGATAATGTGAATGACTAACCTTAGCAACAACTTGGGCCTCCTCAATGCAGATGTGATGCTTGGATTTATATGCATGCTCCGCCAAAGCAGAGGCGTCGGTCCTGCCATGTTTGATGTCAGCAACATGCTCACGAACCGTTTGATTAATCGAGTGACCAATCTCACCAATGTAAGGAGTCCCACAAGAGCATGGGATAACGTAAACACCCTTCATATTCTTGGGGTCCACTAGGTCTTTTATAGATCTAAGGGAGCTCTGTATGGTATTTAAAGAGTGAAAGGTTGAAGCCACCTTATGCTTCCTTATGATCCTTGCAATCTTGTCAGTGGTCCCTTGGCTAAAAGGAAGATGAACACCAGAAAATCGAACCTTGGTATCTTTCTTAGTACTAGGACCTTTTTCAACTCTAAGGAAATCCTTAGTACATTGGTGTCTACTATATCCATTATTAAAGAAAACACTTTGTTTAATAAATATATAGGTTTTTAACACCTCCTTATATAGCAGATGTCATGATTAAACATAATTTGATACATCAACTGTCTTGACATAGGGTGAATTCCAACTCGACAGTTCTCTCTAAATTTATCTATTGATTTCTTTCCCTAAGAGAGGCTATTTTTCATTGAATAATCAAAAGCAAAAATTGGGTTCAATTGACCTTTGCACCAGAATAAGATGACAACGAATCCATGGGGAGGATATGGAAATATGACATATAGGAACAATGGGACGATGTTAGAGGTAGATTTGCTTGTTTTATGAATCGAAAGGTTCATCAAAACATTATAATTATCGCCATAAATTAAAAAAAAAAAGGAGTGAGTCTTGAAGCTAGACCTCGATGAAATGGAAAGGAAAAAAACCCTTGTGACATGATAAACTTATACGTGTAAATATGAAGTTTCACAATACCCATAAGAATCATTGATATAGATAAAGTGAACACATTTATAGATGTCACAAAAAGGAATAAAAACCAACATTAAAGACTTGAAACCATAATGGGTAGCGAATACCTTCTCCAAACATGTGAAAGCCCAACATGTTTAGATAAATTATGGGTTGAAATGGTTATGACTTGTTCCTATTGGAAATGATTCAGAAAAACACTTAACTTCACTACCAACAATACTAGAGATCCTACCCATTCCTATATATACCATAAATTATAACGAGCCTATGCTTGGGAAATTAAATTAGACTTAAGAGTACTAAAAAAAAAGTGGGGAGGACATAGGAGAGCAGAGGCTACCCCTAGACCAATAAAAAAAGAAATATGCAAGCCATACCTATAACACAAAGCAAAGATAGTAGCCATGTAATGTGGAGTGACTCTGCACATTAAAGTGATATCATGTGAGGGAAATTATGTTTAGTAAGTTAGGAGAAGAATCCAAGTGGTATTATGAAAACACTACTTAGGAAATAGCCATTACAAGAGGAAAATACGAAGTTACATTCCAAGACTCACGGATAAACACCCAAGGAATTTTCACAGGTGCTACTAAGTGACGCCAAGAGAGTTCGATCATTGGAATCCAAAGCATGCCTTGAGGTAGCAAAGGAACAATATAGTGGGTCAGAATAAGAAGAATAAAACAAAGCACATAATAGTAAGAGAGTAAGAATGACCATAGCAACCAATTATCACCTTACCTGCATTTTGGAAATTGGTGAAGCAACAATTTAGGAAAGAAACTTGCGACCATGCACCCAGTAAGGGGGCCATAACAACCTTGTTTCCCCACCGTCGCAGCGGCACTCTGAAAGAAAAACGATGTGCTTAGCGGAAACAAAATCAAATGAGCATGGAAACAAGGAAAGTCTAAGACTAATATTTGGTGAGTAATTTTCTACCATCCATTTGGCCTTGGAAGATTTTGGTCATCCACGTAAGGACAACCTGACACCCACATGAAGATCACAATGGCTAGGGCGAGTGGTGTGATTCACGAAATAATATAAACCATCACTCATGTTCATCCAAACTCACTTGCATTCAATAAAAATTCAAAGCCTTCTAATTTCGAATCTTTTATTTATTAAAGTTAATTCCTTTGTGTCAAGGTCGAAAGAATCTCACCCTTCTAGCACATAAGGTATCCATGGTAACCTATATAGTCATATAGAATTTTCAATGTATACCAAACCTTATAACCACCTAACCACCCAATAAGGATAATACATGTCATAAAAAAGTTGGAGTGGATACCTTTACATAAGGTGAGTGGGTGGACATTGTTGAAACAAGACAAGAATTATACTAAGGATACCTTAAGATAACCTTGTGAATGAAGGCATAGTTGCAAGTAGAAATAGATGTGTATAAAAATAAATAAATAAACATGGACAGCCTTGGTATGTTACGTATGGTATTAGAGCCCCAGTTTCAACACTAAGTTACAAGGAATTACCACACTAAAATATGGTTATGTGTAGAATTAGGAATCTAATTTAAGAACTGTTATGCTAATAGTAGTTGGTGTTGATTATAACGTACTCAAGTGAAGCAAGGTTATAACGCAACATGGCTAATGACCCTACTCCACTGATGGAAAAGGGATATGGACTATATGTGGAGTTTGGGAGAGGAAATACCCTACTCACAACATAGTTTATGGATTTATTAGAAATATACAACAAGAGTTAGCTCACCCCAGAACCAACAATGAACGTCTGTTGAAATCTAGCGAAGAGCAAAAGAGGATGATAAGAGACATAATTGAAAAGTGTAGTGAAAAAATGGTAAAAACACAGGCACTAAAAAGAAAAAATGTAAAGACATAATTACAAAAGTCGAAAAGTGGAGATGATTAAGATATTTTTTTTTTCCAAAAACATAGGAAAGGAAGAAGAAACTGAAGCTACAAGGGGAGTTTATCAAAATCAAACTCCCTATTTTTGACAGTGAAAGGGAGGAGGATGCATAACCATGACTCGTCAACATGAAAAAGTATTTCCCAGTCTATGAATATGTGAGCAATTTAAAGGCCAAATTGGCCATTTATCAGTTACATGGGAAGACTTCCCTCCAGTGGGAGGAAGTAAAACTTGATATTTACCAAGGTATGTGACAAACATGATATGTACATCAACTTCATTTTTAACTTGGGCTTTGAAAATATCAAATTCGATAAATGCTTTATATTTTCTCTAAGGAAAGCAAGCCATGTCATTCTAATTTAGTCATCAATTATAAGCATAAAGTGTCTATCACCATTTGGAGTTTGTTATTTTCTAGTGATCCAGGTGGATGTTAGTGGCCATCAACCTATTCCACTTGCACCCCCACCACTATCTCTTTTGTCAGTTTCCTTAATTGTATCACAGCTTACTGTTTTTGGTATTTTTTCTAGTTGTGAACTTCTTGAGACATTTTAAGGCCCTAACCGACATTTTTTTGGGAAAACCAAGGCCGACATGCATTATAGATTGATGCTGGCCACTGGAAAGTTGTAGTCCTCGGATAGATATTTCTAATGAGGTATTGTGCATGTCAAACGAAGATCGTATGCCAAAGTTACAACCCAAAGAAGTTGATATACCAATTTACCCAAACGAGGCCCATAGTTTTTCCGCTTCATCTCCCAGGGTTAGGTTTTTGGATGTTTAGGGTTTTCCATTTTTTCTCAATAATAAATGGGCCTTTGAGCCCCATTGTAACATAGTTTAGAGGCATGTAGTTGCCACATATCTTCTTGGAGATAGGTTACCATTGTCCGAGCTAGTTTTATTTCCATTTTATTTGTAAGGATTTTCAATGTTTGATATTAATGAAAAGAAGTGGTATTTCTACTATATCTTTGCATTAATGATTATATCTGTAATTTGTTGCATTCCTATTTAAATTCAGTTCACTGGTATGAGAGTGGTATGCTCTTTCTCTATTTTTCTTAGAATGTCCCCAACGAGGTTGGGATATAAGGAGTCAAGGCTTGAACTGGTCGAACCTTTGCAAGAACAACCTCATAAATCGCTATGGCCTCCCATGGAGGAACAAAAGAAAGATGAGGGGGTAGGAGATCCTTTCAAAATATTGCTCACAGAATCCCTCAAGCGAAGGAGGACCATGATGATGGACAACTTTCCCCAGATCCTTCAACGGCTTCCAAAGGGTGACGCATCTACTTCGAGCATCTACTCTGGAAGTGACACACCCTTTAAGGTACAAGTTAAATTTGACATTCCCATATTTGGGGTCAAATAGATTTAGACGCTATAGATAAATAGTTAAATCTATTAGAAGGATATTTTTCTATTCATAATTTTTCCAGCTTGGAAAAGATTACTTTTTCTCTTCTCAAAGGTGCCCCCAACATCAAGGACTAGTGGGAAACCTACTTTGAGCTGAAGGATGAAATTACGCCCTCACTATTTTCGATCGCACCCACCTGGGATTCGTTCTAGGATGCCATCAAGGAGACGTATTACCCTGTTGGGAGCTATGAGTATAAATACATAAAGTGGACCACACTGTGATAGGGAAAGGACCAAGACATGCTAGAGTTTAAAAAAAAATTCATACCCTTCACACGAAGTTGGGTATTAAGGATTCTAAGAAATATTTGCTACTCAAGTACTGCGGCAGCCTACCTAGGTACATCCAGGATGAGATGGAGTACTTTGACATCTCCTTGCTCGGCAGGGCATACCGATACACTGTGAAGATCGAGCATAAGCTTAAACAGTAAAAGAGACACTTTGGATATGTGAATCCGAAGTAAGGAAAAGGTGCCCCCAAGCCGTAGAGAAAAGGGAAAATCCAAGGTGGGGCGACCCCGAATAGCCTGCTGAAGCCGTAAGAAATGAACCACATCACGAAGAAAAACAAGGACACATGAAAGTGGGGTGAGTTCCGTAAGAGCCCCACCCACAGCACAATTGAGTGTCAGGCCAAGCAACCACTGGTGGCCAAGCTAAAGGCTTCTGAGTCCGACACGTTCCAACTTTCAGTTAGAACCCTACAAGGGGAATGACAAAGGGAAGGATATCATTGATGCATATTCAAATGCCACTTTGGACACCACCAATGTCTAGAATATTGAGCCTAAAGATCCAGAAAAGGGGGAGCGCATATTGCACTCACAAATGTGATTCAAGGGTTGTTCGCTGCAGTTCATTGTCAACAAAAGGAACCAAAAGAACCTCATTTTAGTAGAGGTCCTGATGTGGTTGGGCCTACCGACTACAACACATCTGTAGTTGTATACCATTGGGTGGCTTCACTAAGGACGAGATATCCTTGTCAACCACTAGTGCCACCTTCCCTACAACATCAATCCCTTCACGAATGAGGTATTTTGTGATGTTTCTCCTCTTGAAGTTTGTGATGTATTATTAGGAAAACCATACTTATGGAAGCAACATGTTTTATATGAGTCTAGACCTCACATTGTTATTATTTACTTGGATACTAAGTTATACAGGATACTGAAGGTAGCCCCACCTACCGCCATCTCTTCAGTCTCTACTAAGCAACACAGTAAGGTCATCTCCCAAACTGGAAAATTTGTTTTCTTTTTGATTTGCACTAAAAATAAGGGGAAGGTCATAGCCATATCCATGGCCCCCAGGAAGGGTTCCTCCAAGTAGCGGAAGTAGGTGGATACGGTCATGGAAGAATGCAGGGACATTTTCTCCTCACCCAAAAGGGTACCCTTGGATTCTCAAGTCAAGAATTCAATCGATTTGACTCTCGAAGTACCTCTACCCAACGAGCTGATATATCGTTGCTCCATTCTATAAAATGAAGAGATCAAGCGAAAAATATAGGAGTTGTTACAGAAAGGGAACATCTGACCAACTTCCTCACCTTGTGGGAGCCTGATTGTACTTGTACAGAAGAAGGATGGGACCTGGAGGCTCTGTATTGATTATTAGGCACTAAACAAAATCACTGTCAGGAACCGGCATCCATTCCCATGGATTGATGACCTATTGGACCAAATCAAGGGGGCCAAGTATTTTAGCAAGATCTATTTGAAGCTTGGTTATCACCAGGTTTGAATAGAGCCCATAGATGTATGGAAGATTGCCTTTTAATCTAAGGAAAGCCTTTTTGAGTAGTTGGTTATGCCATCCGAATTGACAAATTCCCCTTCTACTTTTAAGAGGGTAATAGATGACATATTTCTGCCCTTCACCAATTCGTTCACGGTTTCTTATCTAGACGACATTCTCATCTTCAACAAGAGTTCAAAAGAACAATTACAACACATTCGACATGTACTTCAAACCCTTCAGCAACATAAATTGTGTGCCAAATTGGAGAAATGCACCTTTGGCATGAGCCAGTCCAATACTTGGGTTACATCGTAGATGAGAGTGGCATGCATGTTGACCTAACCAGGATCCAAGTCATTTGAGATTGGCCAGCCTTGACCACTCTAACGGAGCTTCACAACTTTTTTGGCCTTTCAAATTTCTATCGAAGATTCGCATTTGGATTTTCCAATATCACTTGGACTTTGAGTCATATTTCTAAGGGTGGGGCAAAAGAAAAGTTTTCGTATTTTGAGTCCCAACAAAAGGCATTCGTTAAGTTGAAGCACCGCCTTTGCTCTACACCAATACTCACATTGCCAGACCTGCAGTAGCCATTTGAAATCAAGACATATGCCTCAAACTATTTTATTGGTTCAACCCTCACCCAACACGGGCATCTAGTGGCCTATCATAGTGAGAAAGTTCCCAATACAATTCATAAGTACCCCACTTATGACAAAGAGATGTATTCCATCGTGCAAGCTTGCCAACAATGGAAGCACTACATTTAGGGGAACGAGATGATCATCCACACCAATCACTGAGCTCTTTAGTTTATACAAACACAAGGGAAGCTACAGAACGATCACCATTAGAGGTGGTCTACATATCTACAACAATTCCACTTGAACATTAAATAACACCAATCATGTTGAAGACTACCTTAGTCTACCCCCAGTTGCAACATTGACTAGTGTTCTCAACTCTTGAGGTCAGGAGACCTCTCGATGAATGCAACTATACAAAAATTATCCAGAGTTTTCTTTAACATGCTAGATGCTAATAGCTGGAAAGCAAGTTCATGATCTCCACCTCCAGGATGAATTATTATTCTACTTGGGCCACCTTGTGTTTCTTCAAGCAAGTGTGCCAAAAATATTAGGAGGTGCACTGTGGTCAGGTCGTGGGACACTTTGGTTTGGAGAAAACTATGGTTGTACTACAAAAGTACTTTTATTGGCCCAAACTTTGACTCGATGTCAGGAAATAAATCAGATCTTGCACTTCCTACGCCATCGCCAAGCCAACCATTAAGAAGCAAGCCCTGTACACTCCTCTACCTACTCCTAGCCATCCATGGGAATCCATTTCCATGGACTATATGTCTGGCCTCCCTTCTACCGAGCATGGTAATGATTGTTTATTTGTGGTCGTGGAAAATTTTTCTATGATGGCTATATTAGCGGCCTACATGAAGACTATCATAGTAGAGGACACTTCAGAGCTCTTCTTCAAATGAGTATGGGTACATTTTGGGATTTTTCATACCATTATATTAGTGAAGGTTCCTAAGAATGTTTTGGCTCACGCCTCCTGACACTACTGCACACCAAGATCACCAAATCGACTGCCTTCCATCCCCAAAGTGATGGCCAGACGAAGGTCGTCAATAGGATGATAGTGTACATACTCTGCATGTACAACTCCAAGAATCCTTGAACTTGGGATGTGAGTCTTTCATATGTGTATCAGATTTATAATATATCTCTCCATAGCTCGATTGGTCGCAGTCCCTTTCAAGTGGGTCTAGGATTCCAACCATTGTGTCCGATTAATGTTGTCATGCCTCATGCGACTATTTAGACAGAATCCACACATGCATTGTATGAGGCTGATAAAGTGACCAAATTTATTGAACACATCCAACACATCCTCTAGAAGGTTCATGATATCCTAGAGAAGTGAAACGCTAAGCACAAGAAGCGACATGACCAACATCGGGTGCCGAACAAGTTTCAGGTGGGTGACAAAGTCTGGTTGCATTTGTAGAAATAATGCCTTACTAGAGCCAATCAGAAGATTAGACCACTCTGATATGGTCCTTACACCATTACCAAGTCTATGGGAGACAATGCTTTTGAGCTCAACATTGCCCCCTTCCTTGGCTTGCACCTAGTGTTCAATGTAGACCGTCTTATACCATACTTCCCACCATTGTTAGACTCAATAGACATTGCAAAACATCTCACGCCAACAGAATTAAACCCAAACTACATGGAACATGCTACAACTAATCAGATTATGGACACACAGGTCAAGAAAACTTGCTAACAAAAGATCCAACTATATCGGGTTGTTATATCTGGCCAACTCCTGCACCAAGGAAAGTGGCTCACTAGGGACTAAGTTCAAAAAATGTTTCCCCATCTCATAGAGGCACTCAAGACAACACAGACAATTGATTCCTAATGGGGGAGGAATGATTCAGGTGGATATTGGTGACCACTTTCCTATTCCACTTGGACCCGCACCAATGTCTCTTTCAGCTTTTAAGTTTCCTTAATTGTAGCACAATTTAGTATTTTTGGCAATTTTTTGTGTCCTGAACTTCCAGAGCTATTTTGAGGCCATAAAGAATGGTTTTTTTCTTAAGAAAATTGGGGTCAAAATGGGCTATGAACTCATGTTGGCCACTCAAAGGTTGTAGTCCTCATATATATGTTTCTAATGAGGTATTTTATGCATCAAACAAACATCGTATTCCAATGTTACAACCCGGAGAAGTTGATGTTCCAATTTCTAGAAATGGGGCCCATAGTTTTAGCACTTCATCTCATAGGTTTAGGTTTTTGGATGTTTAGGGTTTTCCATTATTTCTCAATAGTAAATACGCCTTCGAACCTAATTGTAACTTAGTTCAATGGCATGTAGCAGCCACATCTCTTCTCAAAGATAAGCTACCATCGCTTGAGCTAGTCTTATTTCCATTCTATTTGTAAGCATGTTTCAGTATTTAATATTAATGAAATGAAGTGTTATTTATGCTGCATCTTTGCGTTTATGGTTATATCTGTAATTTGTTGCATTCCTATTTAAATTTGGATCATTTTGGCCCACAAATATTTTTATGAACAAGTTGGAAAGGCCTTTTTGATGAATGTTTTTTTACCTTGAAGTTGACTCAAGTATGCTTCTCATGCTAAAAAGATTAGCAAATCGTATCCTTTTGTTATGAAATCGTGGGTATGTCTGTTAATGCTTCCCTTTTTTTGAGTTTTATGAGATGGTAAAAAATGATATGACCTATCCTCTTGTTCCATAAACAACTTTCATATTAGAAAATGACCTTTACCACACATTTGAATAAAAATGAAAACATATTGTTTATGCCATGAACATAGAAAACATTATGAACTTTACCTTTTCCATTGTCAAGGATATGTATCCATTCACCCACTATTCTGTTGGTAAATTGCTTCCAAAAGAAGTACTCCTTCCTTTGTGCTCATTTATAGAGAGATCTTCTCATATCTCCATTCATATGTTTTGAGTATCCACTATGAATAAACCATTAAATTACTTTGTTTGGGCATGTAGGCGATATCCATATTCTTATTTTTCTTTGTTTCTCTTGAAAATATTAGAGTATTCTTCTTATTTGTGTCTGTTGGGAAGCCTTATTGATTTTGTTCTACAATCACTTTATTTGTGCCAAAAGTTATTTCATTCGTAATATTCAATATAATCAAATAGGTGAGAAAATGATTTGGATCCTGTAACACTACCTTATGTTGGACATTTGATGGTGTATAGGAGGTTATGTAAGTGTTTCCATTGATGTCAAACAAGGGTCAGCATGATGATTGGGCGTTTGGATGGAACTCCATGGTAGTTGCAGGGTTACTAAAAAAGTCATAAAATGATCATCATGGTAGTTGGTGTTCAACTGAAAAAAGATTCAATGGGCAGAGAAGTTCCCAATCACCTTGCAAGAAGTAGAAGGACTCAAAGCCTATATTCAACCCACCCCTTTACAAATTTCTTTGTATAATCTTTCCAAGGATATGTGAAAGTCCAAAAACAAACTCCTCGATAAAAATATATGTCCTGCTAAAGTTCAAGGACTTGTAGCCTTAGGTAGGAAGGAATATCAAATATCAAAGATCAGATGTCCAGAAATATTGGCGATGACAACCATGACGATAAATCCATATCAGTAATCACACATCATAGTTGCATGGCATATCAACAATCACAATATCAACACATCGACGTCGATAATAAAAAATTCAAGCAGATCAGAACATCGATGGTTGGTAATCAGAACTTCAAGTAGAACAAAACATTGGCAGTTTTCGATCAAAAATTTTGAACATGACAACCTTTAAAAGGTTATTATGAACATAAAGTTATGATATAGTGTAAAATCGTTGGGGGACTCAACTATAAGTTTACAAAGGATTTGACCACAAAACCAAGGGCAGGTGGGCCATTTTCTCTATCCTCTAGTGGGACACATGGCATCATTGTATTGTATTTGATACTGATGCATGGTTGCATAGGATTGGCTTGGATAGTGATGTGTGGCATAATAGGATTGGATTTGATAAGGACAAATGGAATTTGATGTAAGCATGACGTGGTGGTATAGAAGGACACTTGGTACATAATTTTGGCATTTTGAGGGGGGCTAATGTGCCATATGTTAGTGATGATGTCACATCGGAAGGTTGGTAATCAAAGGATTGATGAGTTTGTCACTTCATAAGAGTTTGCAATGCAAAAAGGCTGATGGAAGGGGCTCCAATGTGTTAGCGCTTGGTCAAGAGGAAACCAATAGAAACAAGGATGTAGGGAATTAACAAAGGAAAATGGCCTCCAACAGAATGCTAAAGGACTTAGCACCTTAAGGCTAAGCCTTCATTCACAACACCCGACCCTATGGTGGAGATTCAAAAAGGGGCTAAATGACAAGGACCAAGGACAAATCATAACTCATTTTTTTTCGATACGAAGGAGTTAAAGGCATATGGGTTGGTAGTTGACAAGTTAATGAGACACAGAAGATGGTTGTTGGAATAAATAGTGACTATCAAAGAAATGTTGGGCTTGTTACGATGATGAAATAAATTCATCTATGCTATCCTGTGCACATGTTATAGAAATAAATGAAGAACAGGGAAGCCATGCGGAAGTATAGTCAAGCTTTGTGAGCCATGAGTAGGAATGAGGAGCCTTAGTGGAATGTTTAGGTGGACTAAGTTTAAATTCTCATCATGGAGAGTCACATAATAAGAAAATGAAGTAAATGAATCCCATTCTTATATTTAATCTAGGGAAAAAATTGTTAAAGAGTGATCCAACAGAATAATGGAGTGTCATGCCACACTCTCGGCTAGTGTGGATGGTGACAGAGACAACATTGATCTTAGTGCAACTTAGGAACAAAACTCGAAGATTCCATTAAGTTATGTGGGTGTTGAGAAAATGTGTGAGTATTGATATGTCAGTGAAGCACATAGTGACAGAGAGGTTAAAGCACCTTAGTGTACTTTATCTAATAGTGGAGCAAGAGCAGCGAGTGTGTTGTGTGGATAATGGTGAGGGTAGTGTTGGGGAGGTCAGTGAAGAGCCGTTGATAGTGAAGGAAAAGAACAAAGGAAGTGATGTTGTGAGCAATAAGAGGAGGTCTGTTGCAAGTGAACACATAAAGGAAAGTGAAAAAGTTGAATATGCATATAGGCATTTATTGGTATTTTACTTGTATAATGGTGTGCCTCGGTTTTTAGTTGGAAAAATGTATGAAATAGTAGAATAGTGGAAAGGGCATGTTGATTCCTTGATACTCAATAGGTTGGTGCCTCTTGGAAAGTAGCTGTTTTCTAACCAAAGGTATGTTGGTTCCTGTATACTAAAGAGTTTGGTGCCTCTTGTCAAGTTGGTGCTTGCTAAAAAAAGGGGTCACTACCTCCTGTGAGTAGGTGCTCACAAACCAGTAGATGTAATTAATTAGGTTCTTAATTTACATCGTAAAACAAACAAAAAAATTGGTGGTGTTTTCCCTTTGGGTTTCCATGTGGAAAACAATGTGTTAAATGTGTGTTTCTCATGTGATTGGTATTTGAATACATGTGTCTGAAATATTATTGGTTCAATGTTTTATGAATGAATGATCTCACAAGTTAAAGAACATAAGAAGGGACTATAAGCATAGTAAGAAAAATAAAATAAAAAACTTTCTTCATTAATGATTCACCC
>APFE030450509.1:0-23670 GCA_000404065.3 Pinus taeda | reverse complement strand
TATGGATCACAGAAGCCTAAGTTCAAAAATTATTATTATAACGTAAGGCCACAATCAAGTTGGTATTAAATTGGTGTATGAGAATTTTTTATTGTGAAACCAAATTCATCTCGAAACAATAATTTGAATATTATTATTAGTATTGTTATCAGTATTTTTGTTTGTCAAGTGGTCTAAGTTCATCAGAGATTACATTAGGCTTGACTTGTGGCTTGAGAAACTATGACCTAGGGGCATCTAAGCCGTCATCGACTTGACTTGTGGCTTGAGAAACCATGACCGAGGGGCATGGCTTGTGGCTTGAGAAACCATGACCTAGGGGCATGACTTGTGGCTTGAGAAACCATGAGCCAAGAGCATCTAAACCGTCATCGCACCTAGCTTGGGACAAACTAAACCTTTACTTGTGGCTTGAGAAACCATGACCCATGGTGGCTTGAGAAACCATGACCCAAGGGCATGACTTGTGGCTTGAGAAAGCATGACCCAGGGGCATGACTTGTGGCTTGAGAAACCATGACCTAGGGTGGCTTGAGAAACCATGACCCAGGGGCATGACTTGTGGCTTGAGAAACCATGACCCAAGGGCATCTAAGCCGTCATCGCACCTAGCTTGGGATAGACCAAACCTTAACGACTAGATTTTTCCTGCGAGTTTTCGAACCGGTGACCTTCACATTACCTAGTGACTTAACAATACACCCCATCACCATCTATTCACACCATGTACCCAATTAAATATTAAAATTTTAACTATCAACCTATTGATTCATTTAAAATACATATTATTAAAATAAAAATATATTTTTATTAAAATCATTTAAATTATAAATAATTAACTTATCTTTAAACCGTTATTCTTTTAAATAAATCTAATTAATCTCTTTAACCCCTCATTAGAAAAATGCTTATATGACATGAGTGGACCAATTTAACTAACTCTTAAAATTTAATTATTTGTTTCCTTTACTTATTAATATAGCCTAATTAAAAATGTAGATAAACATGAATCTTTATACAAATTTGAACTTTTTAAATCTTTACATCAAGACCAAGATAATATCAAATTTAATATTTATTAAAAAGATGATTGATACCATGTGTCCATGGGAAAAATCACAAGATAATAAATGGTCAAGATTTACAAAGCGCAAATACCCACAAGGTGGGGTTGGTGTTTTATCCCCATGACACCACAAAAAAAGGTGTGATCAATGCTTATCCAACGATATCCAATGCTTAGTTGGCATTGTACAATAGGTTAGAGGCATCATTGTAACACACGTTAAACACAAAGCGGATCAGATATTTTCACTAGGTTACCATAAGTCATAAAGCGAATCAGATTTTTTCACTAGGTTACCATAATAATATCACTTTCATCATATTGAGTTGGTGAAAGTGATATTATTATTTTGTTTATAAAATATAATATTTTATATTTAAAAAATAATTTTATTTTTTTATAATAAATCCAAATATTATATTTAAAAGTAATTTGTATTTATAATTTAATATATATGAAATATATAATGGTAGTGAATATAAAATTAAAACAATAAAATATTTTTATTTTAATTTTTATTAATAAATTAAATAACTAATATTTTAAAATAAATTTGTATTTTATAATTAAATATATATGAAAATAATATAATTTAATATGAAATTATAATTAAAAAATCAAATAAAATATTAATTGACAGGAAAAATGAAATATTAATATTTTAATTAAGGATAGAAGATTAATATGTATTTTAGAGTTTTAATGAATTAAAATTTTAAGATTAAGTTAATATATTTAATAGTGATGGTTTTATTTTTAGATTTTTTTTTTCGATTTTTTTGAAATATATTTTTTTGGGTTAATTTTGCTCAAAATTTAGTAGGGATTTCTTGAAATCTTAAATTTAAATTATGTTATCTATATAATCCAAGTGTTTCAAATACTTTTGGAAATGCTGAATCTATTTATGTATTGAAAAATATTTTTTAATAAAAAAAATCACAAATTCATATATATTTAAACCAAAACACCCAAAATATCTAATAAAATCTAATAAGTAAATAATTAAACTAAACCATTATAAAACTCCACATATATAGATACAATATTAAATAAAATAATTTATAAATTAAAAATTAAATAAATTTATAAAAAATAAAAATAATTAAAAATGAACTTCTAAACTTATATAAAAAATTAATGACCTATTTAGGTTAATCATAATATATATATATATAAAATAAATGGAATAAATTTAAAATAAATTAAAAATTAAATATTTAATAAAAAATGCAAATAATTAAAAAATTGAACTTCTAAATTATATAAAAAATTTATGAATCTATTTCATTAATCTTTTAAATATCTAATAAATTTAATTAATAAATTTAAACTATTTGCCTTTATTATTTTTTAAATATTTAATAAATTTTTAGAAAAATAATTTTTTGGGAGATAAGTTTAATTGATCGAATCCTCTTAGTTAAACACCTTACTAATTAATTACCAAAACACCCGTCCATTAATCATCTAAATCCATAAACCAAACAAAAAATGTATTAAACCAAACAATTAACGAACTAAATTTATTTAAACATTAATAAAAACTTAATCATAAAAACACTTTAAAAAAATCATTTTTAAGCTTTTACCATAGTCTGCCTCTTCCTCTAGTCTTGATGATGAACCACCCTTGTTGGTTCGAAACGTGTGGGTCAAAAAAATTTCTTATGTGATTTCTACCGAAAGACTTTGCTTAATTCATTATGAATCACAAAACCCGAATACAGAAATAAATACATTCTAACGTTATTGCAAAAAAAATAATTATGATCAAGCACAACAATGTTTAATAATGGAAAGTGATATAATGTCCTTTGAAAAGGTCAATGAAAAAGTGAATAAAATATTACTTTATTGTTTCAAGAATTTTTTAAATAGTATATCTTGGGTTATCTGTGTATATGCAAAGCTTTCTCATTAATTTAAAATTACAATTTCTTATTTAGTGTAATTACACTTTTACTTTTATATTTGGTTAAAAATTAAAATTAAAATAATTTGAACATTTACAATTTATTTTGGTTTGGAGTATATCTAAATTACTTTTGCTTGATTAAGTAATTATGCTCAAGCACAACAATGTAATAATGGAAAGTGATATAATGTCCTTTGAAAAAGTGAATAAAATATTACCATATTGTTTCAAGATTTTTTTAAATGGTATATCTTGGCTTATTTGTGTAGATGCAGAGCTTTCTTATTAATTTAAAATTACAATTTCTCATTTAGTGTAATTACACTTTTACTTTTATATTTGGTTAAAAATTAAAATTAAAATTATTTGAACATTCACAATTTATTATGGTTTGGAGTATATCTTAAAATTACTTTTGCTTGGTTGAGAGCTCGTTTTCTTTGGACGTAAGGAACATGTTAACAGTCTAAGATCCCAAGTTAATAGTCCAAGACCTAGAGGCATATGGCAGGAGTGAAAGCTAGTGTGGTTTTCTTTGAATAACCGTGATGAGTCTGCATTACCCAAGCCAATAACAATCAGATGTTAGCTTGTCCCCTTCCAGAGTCGAGGTAGTGTGGTTTTCTTTGAATAACGGTGATGACTCTGCATCAGCGAATAACAACGAGATGGTATAACAGTCAGATAGTTATCCTCACTGCTCATTTGACAACTTCAAATGATAAATTTTAACAACCTTATAAAAAAGAACATTCTCAATTTATTCCATAAAAAAACCTTTTACTTTATTCATTTACAATATTTTATCCATTTATTAAAAAATGACATGTATAATTAATTCATAATGATGATATCTTATAAGTATATTTTATTGTATCAGATTTATTGTTTATTTTATAAAATTAAGATAAATCAAACTTAATTAAAAAGATCTTATTTCGTTTTCATTCCATAAATAATAATTTTTAAAAACAAAAACTTGTACAACCTCTCAATTTAGTTAGGCTGTACTATAAAATTATTTCTAAATCAATAAATAGAAATTAGTATCTTAAAAATATATAAATAAATTAGTATCTTAGTATCTTAATTTTGAATTTTTGATCATCACACGTTTTCCAGATACTGTCATTTCCTATGTCACAGCAACCGACCAGTGTAAGTGTAGATTTCATTGGTTGGTGATTCTGATAAACACAGCTTATCCATCTCAGTATCTTTTTCTCTACTCAGCTGATCAGATTAGGTTCTGTTTTTCACCCTTCCTGTCCCATTAAAACCCAAATTTTGTGATTTGTTTAAACCTGTTTAATCCCCATCAAGTTCCAACCTCCAAACCCAATTCAATGTGCTATATAAATTTTCCCAATTCGGCTTTTATTTCCCCATCATTTCCTGCTTCATTTCTGCGTGTATTATACGCACCATAACTGGCTCCTGATTTTTCCTTGCAGGAGTTCATTTGGGGGCGCTGTGGAAGAGGTATGCGATCTGTGATCCCTCTTTCAATGTTTCTTTGGCGTATTGTTTTGGATTATACACATTAATTGCTGTAATGAAGAGACAGAGGGAGTTTCGGATCGTTAGAGCCCATTTGTTTGTTGTCTGGACGGGCCATTGTTTGTTGGTTTGGTTCTTAAAATAGATATAAGTTAATACATTTTTGTTGGATTCTGCCTAAATTGGTAATGCATGAGGTGAGGAGATTCTGATCTGCTTTTGTGCATTGTTTCAATGGGTATTCAATAGTATTCCCACGTTTCGGAGATCTAGAGCTTCATGGTAACCAGCTGTTGTTATTTTGCAAGGTTTCGACTTGGGCTAATCTCTCAGTGTGTAGGAAATGGATTTGGTCATGCCTTTTTGTCCCCTTGGGAATAAATCTGAGTAGTGCACTCACTTTCTTAAATGTCTTTTATTACTGGCAATATGTTATGCATCCCTGTTTCAGTGTTTGCTTTGGGTTTATTGGTTTTACTTCAAAAGATAGGAACCACCCTTTGGAAAAAAGTTGGGAAGAAAATGGTCTGACACGTCTGTGCTGAGCCTGGAACGTGTAAGGCTTGCTTTCTCTTAGGATGTACAGAGGCATACAGGGCATACCAATCCTCTTCTTTGAAATAGCTTTGTTAGATCCTATGCTACCAGGAACGAGAAAGAGGAAACTGAAAATGGTAACGAAACTAGAAAGTGGGCTAGAGGGTTTCAAGAGATAAAAAATGTGAAGCCCCAATCTGCATATATTATGCATATAAATTGTTTAATTCTGTACTCATGTAGGGTCATGACAGGAAAGGGAATGGTCATATAACAAGAAAAGGGGCTCCCAGTCAGATCTGCTAACGTAGGTTAGATTGTTTTGGGTAGGAATGATTTGGAAGCGCCCTGGATCTCTGGGATCATTATGAGCAAATCAACTGATACACTGCCATTGAAAATCAATTAGCGGCTGGCACAGATCTCTCAATCCATGGTGAGCATGTGGGAACCTTGTAAACATATGAGCATGGAATTACATTTGAGTGGTGTGGCTTGCAATATCAAGATCAAAATTAAAATTAAAAAAATGGAAAAATCATTAAATTTGGTCTGGTAACAGCTCCTGCCAGAGGTATTGAAAATTGGAATAAAGTTCACACAGACTTCATATTTGAATAGAATTCTAAGTATTCAGAAAGTTTGTTACTCTAATGTTTGTTTTTGGGAGACAAATAAGGAAAGGTGTCTTTTCTCTGGGCTTTGGTTTTGTTGGTCTCATGTAATGGTCAAGAGTATCAAAACTGGTATCATTTGTATTATATCTGGCAGTGCTTTCTGCTGTGTTGCAGGATGAACTGAAAATGTTGTTCTTGTTGTTCATGTGGATATATCTATCTATGTATATATGAATGAAGTTCACACAGACTTCATATTTGAATAGAATTCTAACTATCATGAAGGCTTGTGACTCTGATGCTTGCTTTTGGGAGACAAATAAGGAAGGCTGTCTTTTCTCTGGGGTTTGGCTTTGTTGGTCTCATGTAATGGTCTGGGGTATTAAAACTGGTATCATTTGTCTTGTATCTGGCAGTGTTTTCTTCTATGTGTTGTATGAGGAACTGAAAATGTTGTTCTTACTGTTCATGTGGATCTCTCTTTCTCTATATATAAAAGAAGATTAATCATTACATATGCTTTAATGTTCAATTTTCTTTTGCAGTTGTATTTGACACGTCTGTAACATGGCTGGCATAGGAGGTTAAAATTTACAGCTGTTTCATGGCTCTTAACGGTGTGTTTCTTACCCTGTGATTATGGTTCTGGCAGTATTTTGTCGTTTTATGCTGATTCAGAAGGTTTTATGAAAGATCAAAATTACGTACTGTGCAGTTGAGTTCATTGCTCGGTGGTCTTTTTGCAGATAAGAAGGAAATGTGTGTCCCCAACAAACATTCATGGCATCATGAGCTTATATCGAGTAACCGTAAATTTACTAGAAGAAATTTAAGTGCCGCATATGGAATGGCACTGACGTTTAATCAGTTTGAGATTAAAAGATCTTTAGTGATACAAAGGGGAATCACACATTTCTCAGTATTCGTTAAACCGTGGACCTGTAAAATTCCTATGAGCGAGGGATTTTTTGAACCTCTTTGAAACTCATCTGCTACCGCTGATAGTGAGTACAAACATTGGTTAATTTTATTGGGGAGAGGGGCAGCTGATGTATGGCAAAGTAAGACGTTATATGAATATTCCCATTCAGGAGTTCTTTGTCTATGATGAAGGTTCACAATGTTGGGTGAATGACTCCACTGATCTTTGCTAACCAAACAACCCTTGCAATTTGTTGTTTCCCCTTTAAAGAATGATTCGGTCATAAGTTGGATGCCAGAAACACTCATCTGAATGGTCTCTTTGTGATGAGTTAAGAAACGTTGCAAAAATGTTGCAAGTGGCTACAACCTGCAAACTATTGAAGACAAAACCTAAAAGCCGTGCCACTGGAATTTATATCAGCTCTTCCCTGCGCCAAAAATCATTACCGACAAATGCCATGACATGTAATATTGAGCCTGAATCTGCTCTTTTGCCAGGGCTACCGGATGATGTTGCTAAGCATTGTCTGGCACTCGTGCCGCGCATTTATTTCCAGTCTTTGGGGTCCGTTTGTAAACAATGGAGGAAATTCCTTCAAAGCAAAGAATTCTATGTGGTGAGAAAACTGGCAGGTACCGTGGAAGAATGGATTTATGTACTGACAACTGACGCAGATACTGAAAAACCCCATTGGCAGGTTCTTAGCTCTGTTCATGGTAAATGGCAATCACTTCCACCAATGCCTGGTCCCATGAAGACAGGATTCGGTTATGTTGTGATTGATGGGAAACTTTTGGTCATGGCTGGTTTGTTTGATGATGATTCTGGTACTGCTAAGGCTTCAGCAAACGTTTATATGTATGACTCTGCATTGAACAGGTATATTATTCTTCCATTTTGTAACTGCATTAGGTCTGACTTCATTGAATGTTAGTGTGCACCCTTTAGTATAACTTAAATTGTATTTGCAAAGTCCATAAACATCAGTTTTGATCAGTTGAGAGTAGAATATTGGCAGAGCCTAATACTCTACAGATATCAATCATGTTCAAAGTTCAAACCCTTTGGAACAGTTTATTTGGTTTCCTACAATTCGTTCTATGTGGTATCCTCATTTTTTTTCTGTTGTTTCATCAAACTTCCTTTATTGAAACATTTACGTTGCTGGTGAGTGTAGGTGGAGTGAGCTTCCAAACATGAAGGTAGCACGCTATGACTTTGCTTGTGCAGAGGTCAATGGCCTTGTTTATGTGGTTGGTGGTCATGGAGAGAGAGGTGAAAACCTTTCTAGTGTTGAGGTTTTTGACCCCAAAACAAATGAGTGGACCATGATTGAGAGTCTAAGAAGGCCCAGGTGGGGTTGTTTTGCTTGTTGCCTTGAAGGAAGGTTGTATGTCATGGGTGGACGTTCAAGCTTCACCATAGGACATTCAAGGTGTATTGATGTTTATGATCCTGAAATCCATACTTGGAAAGAAATGAAAAATGGGTGTGTTATGGTTGTTGCTCATGCTGTTCTGGACAAGAAGCTTTTCTGTATAGAATGGAAGAATGAAAGGAAGTTGGCAATTTTCAATGTTGTGGATAACTCGTGGCAAAGAGTCCCTTTGCCACTGACTGGGAGCATAACTGTTGGCTTTCGCTTTGGCATCCTGAATGGGAATCTGCTGCTCTTCTCCACCAAATTTGAACCCTTATTTAAGACGCTAGTATATGATCCAAATGCTATGCCAGGTTTAGAGTGGCGAACAACCGATATTAAACCATTAGGAAATTGCATATGCAGTGCTACAATTACTGCATAAAGGTTTAGTTGTTTCTTTGATTACCAAGTTGTCAAGGACAAAGCTTAGAACAATTGGTTTGATTTATCCATAATTGCCTTTGGCCAAGTAGGGAATACCGATACTGCTTTGTTGTTATTTAACGCATGGTATGGAACACTGTATTAGTCTATTTAGACATATGGTCCTATTCAATAATAGAAGGATATGATTTTTTTCATCCTTTGTGTGAGATGACTTTTGCTTTTGATTTGCCAAGTTATACTTACACCTGTCTTTGCCTTTATTTGAAAGACTGTGACAGAACACAGATGCTGAAAGATGAGATAGCTATTTATTTTAAGATGGTATTGTATACACCAGTAATTATCAAAACATCGCCTTCTTAACCTATGGCTTTATTCTCCTTTTCTATACTTTTTCAATGGAATTGTGCCTCGCAGAAAAGTTTCATGTACGTTTTTCTAACAAATTATGAATAGTTTTGCACTAGGTTTTAGTCCTGTTGTTGGGATGTTTGATTAATTTATCATTGTCCTGTTTGTATCTGCCCAAATGTGAACCAAGCAGAATCAAGGACATGAAGAGCAAATTTATTAAAACAAATATAATTGCCCCAATAAGATACTTCATTTCCACTTTGTTGTTTACAATTTTTTGTCCATTATTGGTTCTCCTGTAACAGATTATTCCTTGATTTTTAGTAAAATCCTTAATATGCTTTCTATCATGTTTTGCAACACCAGCAGACCATTGGATGCGTCCCTTGACTCCCTTACATCTTGGGTCTGTAGGGACAGGATGGGGATATTCCCCATGTCCTTGATTGTTAGGGTGACCCCCATTGCAGAGGATGTCCCTATGACAGCTCCATTTCACAAGTGACATCTTCGGTGCTCCCTGGGATGTTCCCTATGAAATGGGTCCGTCCGAGGAATGTCTTGGGAGCATTCCCCTCCAATAGGACCGTGGAGCATTCCTTGGTTCCCACAGGGGGCACTTAATCGTCCCTTGTGACAGGCCCTTTATTAAAAAGACTGAAAAAAAGTTGCTTATTTGAGCCCTATAGCCATGTGGGCAGTTATGTTTGCTATAATTTTAAATCTTAATGTTATTTGATTGTCTCTAAATCGCACAGGGAAGTCTTTTAATGACAATTATGAAAATGTTGTACCATCTTGTGCCGCTAAAGGGAATGAGGTGGAGTCCCATATGCTGTCCTTGATGCTGGGGGCTTTCTTGGTCGTCCTGCCCCTATCACTGACCTTGGTGGAATTTAGCTCAACATACTTACTGGAATATTTACCCTTATCAAACACAGATATTTTGTACTCATGTTTTGACATGAATGTTTCTGGTTTTGTGCAACTACTCGTTTGGTGATCATATCATATTGGTGATACTGAGATAGCTTATACATCTGATTTTTTTTCAAACTTTGCCATGGGGTAAAAGTTGCTGTAACTTA
This sequence comes from Pinus taeda, assembly GCA_000404065.3. NCBI lineage: Eukaryota > Viridiplantae > Streptophyta > Pinopsida > Pinales > Pinaceae > Pinus > Pinus taeda. The sequence continues at coordinate 13,855 of APFE030450509.1, read as the reverse complement.
ATTATGTCATACTCCATTGCCTTTCTGTTAGAGACCGAAGTTTAAATATTCAAAAATGCCTATATATCTCCTTTAGCAATAGACAGTTTAAGGTTAATTTTTTTAATGTGCTATGCAATTTTAGTATGTAGTTATGACACCTATAGTGGGTCCAACGAAGGGTTTGTTATGAAATAATGTTGTTTGCCTAGTTGTTAGAGGCCGAAGCTTAAATATTCTATATTGTCTGCATGTCTCTTTCAATAACAGGCAAATATTTTTTTATGTGCTTTGCAATTTTAAAGTATGTAGTTATGATACCTACCGTAGGTCCAATGAAGGGTTTGGTATGAAATGCTGTCGTGCCGGGGGATTGGTGTTCATTTCATTTGGAAATCCTTAGGATTTCGGGCAGTTGTGAGGGTTGAAAACAAGTTTTGGAATTTGTATCTCAAAAGTCATCAAAATAATATTTCAATATTTGTTTTTTCAATTTTTGGTGTTACCTCGTATTAATATTAAAAGTGTTATTTGACTAGTACAATCACATAAAAAATATTAACGTAGTTGATATAGCTGAAGACTTCATAAATATAACAAAAAAACTATTGCAACACGAAGAAATGCATTACCAATGCACACATTTACTTGATCAACCATGTATAAAAAGGTTATGGGTCAACTTTAACTTGAGAAAAAAAAAGAATTACACATCTTATTGTAAAATGGACCATTTTGCCAAATAAAATTTGCTTATATATTAATTTCCCCATCTAATTAGAATATGAACCTATTAGAATTGGAATAATCTCAAATTCCTAGGAAATTGATGGGTGGGCAGCCATGTGGCACAATTTTTTTTTTTAAACTTGAGATAAAAAAGAATTACACATTTTATTGTAAGATGGACCATTTTGCTAAATAAAATTTGATTATATATGAATTTCCCCATCTATTAGAATATGAACTTATTAGAATTAGAATAATCTCAAATCCATAGGAAATTGGTGGGCAAGGAGCCACGTGGCAAATATAATTTTCTACATTTATTAAAAGCCAATGCAACCTAACAAACTGTGTAACACACTACAGTGGTTGATAAACATTCAAACAATTTTTTACATTTATTAAAAGCCAATGCAACCTAACAAACTCGTAACACACTACAATAGTTGATTAACATTCAGACGAACCAATCTAAGTGGTCAATTGAAAAAATAAAAAAAGTCAACAGATCATTCACCTTAAGTTGAAATAGGAAGTCTTCCACAAAAATAAAAAACATATAATAGAAATGGGGTCTATGCTTAGTAGATAATATTACTTGATATGGTTTGTCTTGAGCATCTCATTTTATTTATATATAGACTAGCAATTGCATGTTGCAAAGGAACATTGTAAGGCAATAGCATATGGAGAAAGAGTATAGATGGAGACATGCGTGATATGTTACAATTTGAGTGAGAGAAATAACATGGTGTTAAAAGTAAAGTGAAATCCTCTTTAGCTATCCTATTGATTTGAGTTGCAATATGTCAATTTCAACATTGTACTTGCAACATTAGTTTTATGTTATACCCTTCTAGCTAGCATGGTAATTTGGAAATGGATGGTTTGTGAATGTACGTATGGATCCTTGATTGAATGCGATGGTTCTATGGTGCTGATGTTTTTTGAAGATGAAATGGACCCCTAACTTTCACAATCAGAGCCACATAAGAGTTTGCGAATTCCACATAGTTTTTAGCGTTAATAATATAAATTCAACCAAACTGGCATATTTCAAACAAGGGATGAAGTTGGGGCAAGTCTTGGATGTCTTTGGAAAAATAGATACCTCTTCTATCTATAGCACATAAGCCAAATACAACTCTTTTTATGCACCACATTACTTTCATAAACAACCTTAAACCCCAACTAAGATGTGAAGGCACGGGTTGTATAGCACCAATGCAAAGTGAAATTGAAAACGGGTAAGAAAATTTTCAATCGTACAAAATGTTTATGCTTGCAAACAACATTAACCCCAACACATAAGTATGTCTTACCTTGATTATCTTTTAATGAAATATGCAGACTTCTCTTATCTCCAATTCAACCATACTGGATATAAAACAAAAACAACAAGACTAAGTTTCAAGACCTGAAAGTTGTCAAGAAAACATTAATCTTTTAAGAAATTCCGAGTATTTATTTCTCACACACCATCCAAACAATACAGAAGAGAGATTCCAAGACAGGATAAAGGCCCTCTTTTTATACACTCAACTGCATAAAGACAATACAAACACTCTCTCCCACTTATGAGGCTAAACATGGGAAGGTACTATAGATGGCATTGAAGTATAGAAAATAAATACAAACAAAAAATTACTTTGGAAGAAAGAATTAAAATCCTACAAAATATTTACTTTCATAAACAACCTTAAACCCCAACCAAGAGGTGAAGGCATGGATTGTATAACACGGATGCAAAATGAAATTGAGAACTCGGTAAGAACTTTTTTAATTGTACAAAATATTTATGTTTGCAAACAATATAAACTCCAACATAAAAGCATGGCTTGCCTTGATTATCTTTTATGAAATCTACAAGCTTCTCTTGTCTCCAATTCAACCATACTAGATACAAAACAACAAAGCTTAGTTTTAACACTTGAAAGTTGTCAAGAAAACATTAATCTCTTAATAAATTCCAAACATTTATTTCTCACACACCATCCAAATGATAAAGAAGAGATATCTCAAGACATGATGAAGGCCCTTGTTCTATACATATTGTTTGAAATCTTTCCTACAAAGATGATAATCTAATGGAAAAACTTATAAAGGAAAATTAGAATTTTAATTCTGGAAAAAAGCAAGGGTTGCGGATTGCATAATACAAAATTTTATGTACTTATTTCCCACTAAAATATTAGCAAATGACTTTGAACGGATAAAGCTAGTTGGCTGAGAAATAACTCCATGCTTATACCCAACCACAATATCCTCTTAGGCTGTTTGGTTTTCTGATATTTTTGCTCTGATATTAAGCTCTTTCTATAAAATTATCAGTGATACTTACAATATAGCCTTGAATCAATTGTCAATTTAAAACACAATGGATCTATTGTTTCAAAAACTAGATAAGACATATGACTGGCGCCTTTAATGCGTGTCAGCTCTGATCACTAAGTTTGTTGAAACATAACAATCTATTGCGTCGATGGTATTTTTCCTTATCAATATTCTAAACGGAAGTTATTAAAATGAATTTGGAGGTCTTGTTAATTTTGACAGAGAAACCCTATAAAATAGAAATGCAGAAATGACAGAGAATAACTTCCAAAAATTAATTTGATCTCTACACCGACAGGCAGATTCCATGTCCAAATCAAATAAAGATTGAATGCACAGTTTCTTATTCCTTTGATTTTCACCTTAACCGCAATCCTAGCAAACAACACATCATGGTTGGACAGATAAAAGTGCAGGAGAAAAGTAATAAAGATTGAGAAAGAAAGTGAACTCAAACTCTCTTAACAAAGCAGAGAATGATGCACAAATTGCACTGAAAATGCTTTCTGGAGATAAAATTGTGGACAAAATCGGCAAAAAGTATTAAAAAACAAACCAGTGGCCGAAGACAGACAAAATTGATTGCATTATATAAAGCCCCAAAAACTTAACGGAGCTGACTCCTAAGTAGGGGACATATTTCCATAATGATTATACTTAACTGCATACCGATTATGTATTGATAGGACTTGTTTGCATTAAGAGCTCAAATAATTAATTAAATAAAGGGTTGGTAAAAGAAACAATAAAGTATTTTGAGAAAAAAAAATTAATATGGAAGAATACTAAAAGTTTAAGCTAATCGGGGTGCACGAGAATGGGATCCGTCTCACCAGACTTTGATTTAATCTAACAGGGGCGCACGAGAATGGGATCCGTCTTGCTAGACTTTGATTTAAACTAACAAGGGCGCACGGGAATGGTACAGCGGTGGAATAGGGCTGCCTTGTAGCTTGCTGAATGCTTGATATAGAGGATTTATGATCCACGTTTGAAACAATAATGTGAGAGACCAGTTCATCCACCTCTGATACATCCAATTCCAATTTTTATTGGGAAGTTAGTAATACTGTGTGGGGCTAGAGGATTTGGATGATCTCTCCATTGAAGGAGGCCTTGTTGGGCATGGAATCCCCCAAAGGAATGTTTTGGGGCTCAAAGCCCAAGTTTTGATAGAATCTTGTTGTAAAGCTCTGCGAATTGCGGCTGTGGGGTGCGAAAGTATGATAGAGTCACAGGGTTGTCCGCCCTAGTTTTGTAATGTAATGTCGGCTGGATAGACCTACCCATGGTCTGTGGACCATGGGATTTATAAATAGAGTGAGGCTCTAAGTGTAAAAAAAGAGAGAGACAATAGAAATAGAATAGAAGCATGAGAAGTCTGAGTGATTGAGTCGCAGTGTGAAGTGTGTCTTTGGGTCATAGAGTAGGAGAAAGCTCTATAGTTGAGTGCGCAAAGGCCTAGCAGTCCGCAGCTGAGTACACGGACCCCTGCAAGTGAGTGCGTCGGGTGAATCGAGTCTGTAACTGTGGAAAGAATCAATAAAAATAAGTTTGGTTATAATTATGTGTCTGTTCTTGGGCTAATGCATGATTGATATCATTTGCAAATATATTGTTTATTTACTACGCGCACCTGTATGAATGTTTTATGTTTTGAAGTATAACTTAAAGCACTCCACTAGGCAAAGATAATTAACTAACATTGGAATATAAGCAAGGTCTTGGGTAATAACGCAGAGCGCGATGCTCAGCCCCTGGGTAGGGCTACGGGAAGACAGTCCATCAGGCCACAAGGAATGGGAAAGTGCGTGAAGCAACCTACGCACAAGGACAAACCGCGGACCAGTCGAACTCATCAGACATCTCTAGGGTGTAGAAACCTGGTTCTAACACCCTCCCATACTACTTCGAATGAGACCTTAGTCCGCACTCCACAAACTGTTGCCAAAAGGGGCAGCAGTACTAGGATTTGTTTGGCTAATTAACTTCGAACCTGGGTCAGGTCCCAACAAGCCAACATGCCTCCATAGGAGCATATCTTGTATCCATGGCATCGACCATACTAAGAGCATTACTGGTTAAGTTTGTAACCCTATCCACCTATTGGATGAAAGTGGTTATTTTCTATGTAGTATTTACATACCTGAGATTAGAGCTGCATTCATATACATAAGTCAGTGTTGCACTCAACCATGCTTTCACATCTTTTATCCTCTTCTGCACTCCTATGGCAACACAACTTTTCACAATCAGAGCCATAGAAGAGTGTGTGAATTCGAGGTAGTTATTAGCAGTGGCTGTGACATTAGCGTCATGGTTAGAGTGTCAAGAAGATTTTGGGAGAGCAGATGTGTTTGTTTAGCTCCATCTGAAGCTAGAACCATCGCTGCTCTGATGATCTCTTAGGCTCTGACATTTGCAACTACTAAATTGGTAGACAAAGACTTGCAAAGGTTTGGAAATTGGGTTTCCTAGGAGAGAAATGACAACCATCTACCACCATTTTTATCACGATTTCTGGGAATCAAATAAGACATTCACCGTAAGGGATGAAAAAAATACCTATGTGGAAAAACAACAATAAGTTACCTCTAGTTTTAGCAGCAGAAGATTGTATTCTTTGGAAGATTCTACCATTGACAAAGCATTAACACCATGTTGTAGACGTTGAATGGATGGAGGGGCTTATGTGTGGAAGCAAATATGTGAGAGTCAGGGTTATAGCGACCCATCCACGGTTTGATGTCATAAATAAATAATCCTACTAAATTATAAAATCCTGGTTTCTTCCTGAAAATTAGAGAGAATCACCAGAGTCGAGCTCTACTGGATGAGCAACGAGTGTGAGTGGGGTGGGTGAGTGTAGTTGAGTAATGATTTTTTACACCCATTACGAACCTTTGTTGATAAGGGCCATTGGATCCATGCCCTATTAACCAAAGTCAGATATGTTGCCACATTGCCAAAGTAGTTCTTAATTCAAAAGAAGTAATTACTAACTCAAATCAATGAACTAGCATAATCTAATCGTCTAACAAAAGATCGCACGACCCAGATAGAGGACACGCAGGAAACAAGGGAGTTCTTTTCAAAGGGGAACGTCTTACAACGTAATTTTGTAGTTATGATACCTATAATAGGTCCAACAAAGGGTTTGATATAAAAAAATGTAGTTTGTCAGTTTTAAAATGTTGTAATGTGAGGGAATTGTTGTTTCATTTAGAATCCAAAAAAAATTGTGGTAAATGTCATGAGTATTAATTACCATGGACTGACCTGTTGTTATTAACTTTGACACTCCCTTTTGTTGTAACATTGCACAAATCTGTAAGTCGTTTATATGTATAACTACAATCTTATAATAAGCCCAAGTTTATTGCTAAGATGAAAATACAAGTACCGCCTCTGTAAATGATAAGGGAAGCACGAGTTTTGGTAGTGATATATTAGAATCACAGGCACAATACATGGACCCAAATTACTTGGCTGGGTCGTCCAAATGCTCAGGTGTAACCCTATGTCTAAGAGGTAGTGGATCGGAAGTTGGTGGGTAATTCACATTTATTTGGGAGAGGGTCTGAGTTAAAACCATGGCATACCATACACGGTCAAGTTGGAGACATAGCTAAAATGTGATGACCTAATATGTAGAGATGGCGATCAATAATAATCTACTGTTAAAGTTACACGTCAACCCATTTCGTTGTCCATTGGAATTGATCTGTATGCTGGAGATTAGTGATGGAAATTATATAGAGTGTCATGTGAATGGAATTCACGTGATTAGCCATGGATTGTTCTCTGCACACCTATTCATTAAATATTTCTGATACAAAGCTTAACACCACTACTTGCAATGCCACCGAGAAGGTATGACGTATCAAACCCGTATCACATCATTTAAAATGTTATTTATTGCAAGGGAAAGTCGCGTATATGCTGTAGGTGATTAGTCAAAATGATGCATTGCATTCCGGAACTATGCTACAAAGTGTCGAGGAACTATGTTACAAAGTGTCTACACAAAAATTCTAGCAAGAAGAATTTAAGAGGAGCAATAGGTGAAGCACTAGTTTCATAGTTCGAGCTAGACTTCACTCTGATCACATGCATGGCCAACATTGTGATGGAGAGTCTGTGGTACTTGGACTCCTGTGCCGTGTTCCACATGAAAAGGTGTAGAGAGTTTTTTAGTGACCTAGAGGAGAAAGATATCCATATGCATATTGAGTTTGGGGACGACGGAAGGTATAGTGTTACCGGGATTGGTACAAAAACCTTTAAGAGGGAATTGGGATAAACTCTTCGCCTCAAAGATGTCAAGTCTGTACCAGAACTGAATAAGAACCTCATATCTATAGTATTTTTGGAAGGTCATGGCTATGATGCAATATTCAATGAAGGGAAAGCCTTTTTGTGACACATAACTACTGGGTAGGTGAAGCAGATCGGGGTTCGTGTGAAGAACCTGTATAAACTTTATGTGGAAAATTGTGTTGCATTAAGTAGTAAGACATAGAAAGTGCAGAGTGGCGATGTCAGTGATCTTTGGCATAGGAGATTGGCACCTTAAAAATTATCCAACAAATTAACATTGGACTCCCTAAAGGATCACTTGAGAAATTGGATGTCTGCAAGGGTTGTACCTTAGGGAAGTATGTAAAATCCACATTCCATGATTGAGACAACAAAGCACATGAATTCTTGGAGGGAGTCCACTATGATGTTTGATGACCCTTCTCGACAGCCTCCACTGCCACACATAAGTACTATGTTATTTTTATTGATGATTTCTCAAGAAAGTGTTGGATCTTCTTCATGAGGAAGAAGATGAGACATAAAAAATTTGTAGAATTCAAGGCAGTAGTTAAGAAAGAGACCGACAAGAAGGTGAAGGCTCTCAGGAGCCATAATGGAGGTGAGTATGTTTCAAATAACTTCAAGGATTTTTGTGCCAAAGAAGGGATTCAAAGAGAACTGAAAACTCCCCATAACCCATAACAGATTGGGCTAGGTGAGAGAAAGAACCAGAGCATTGTGGGAGATACGAGAGCTATGCTACATGACCAAGTCTTTCCATTGCATTTGTGAGCAAAGGCATGCAATACAATAGTCTACTCGCAAATAGGATTCCTCATTGGATTCTTGGTATGATTACACTAGAAGACGATTTCTCAGGGAGAAAGACAGATGCGTCTCATTTTAAAATTTTTGAAGCCTCTATTTATTGCCATGTCTCCAAAGATTCAAGGAAGAAACTTGAGTCAATATTAGAGTTGGAAGTTTTTGTGGGTTACACCAAAACTCCACAAAATTACCGAGTGTACTTACTTTCCCTAAGAATGACAGTTATGCGAAGGGATGCAAATTTTGATGAGGAGAAACAAATGAGATGCTCTCTTGAGAGGGAGCTTCAAATCCCACCAAAAGAGGAGTTTTTAGCTCCAAATGAGGAGCCTTAGGAAATTGTGGAGCAACCACAAATGGAGGAGTAGAGAGGAGGAAGAGTGGAGACATCCACTCAAGCAAAACCATCTAGAGAAGGTAGAAAAAGAACCAGGGAAGCTAATAGATTGGTGCAGGATGTGAGGGAGAATGTGGGAGCTCCTTCAAATTTGTGTAGGCAAATGACATCACCTGAGAGGTACACTGGCTACATGGCTATAATGACTGAGCTTGTAGAGACTGAACCATCCTCTTTTGAGGAAGTAATTGAGCAACCAGTTTGGGTTGATACAATGGTGGAAGAATACAAATCCATCATGAATAACAATGTTTGGGAAGTGGTCCCAAGACCGATAGATACATCAGTTGTGGGTTCGAGATGGATCTTCAAGGTTAAGAATGCAACAAATGAAAGCATAAATAAGTATAAGGCCAAGTTTGTGGCCAAGGATTATCTCAAGTTGAGGGAATTGACTATGAGGAAACCTTTGTTCCCGTAGAAAGGTATTCATCCATTAGCTCAATTCTTGCACTGGATGCACAGATGGGGTGGAAGATCCACCAGATGGATGTAAAACAACATTTGTCGATGATGTTGTTGAGGAAGCAATGTATATCGAACAACCAGAAGGATTTGAGACATTTGATCATGAGTCTCATGTGTGTAGACTCAGGTGAGCATTGTATGGTATCAAACATGAACCCCGAGCCTGGTACACTTGGATTAATAATTATCTCACTGGATTGGGCTTCACTAAAAGTGAAGCGGATGCGAACCTCTATCATACTTTAGTAGAAGTTAAATTGCTTATCATTATTTTATATGTTGATTATTTAATATTGACAAGTGATGAGTAGCTAATCAAATCTTGCAAGGAAATTTGAGATGAAAGACATGGATATCACACACTACTTCCTCAGGCTGGAAGTATGGAAAAGTGATGGGGAATTATTTGTGTCTCAAGGAAATTATGCCACCAAGATACTGTAGAGATTTCACATGGAGAGTTGTAGGCCCATGGAGACATCTCTAGTAACCAACTAAAGGAAGGAGAATGACACTTTAGGTGAAGAGGTTGATGCTACCATTTACCAACAACTAGTGGGTTCATTGATGTATCCTGTGAACACATGACCAGATATGTGATATGCAGTCAACTAGCTAAGCCAAGCTATGGTTAGGCTGACCAAATTGTATTGGAAGGGGCTAAGCATGTTTTATGGTACCTCATAGGCACTACCTAGTATGGATAATGGTACAAACAAACAAAGAGAGTGAATATGTGTGGCTTCACAGATGCAGATTGTACATGGAGTCCTTTTGACCGAAAGAGTACATCAAGTGGAATTTTCAGTGTTAGGTCAGCAACAATTTCCTGGTACAACAGGAAGTAGATGTCTATGGCACTCAACTCAACATAAGCTGAATACATGGCTGCAAGGCAAGCAACATGTGAGGCCATCTAAATGAGAAAGATACTTGTGGGACTGTTTAGTTAGGATATGGATCCAATTGTGATCTATTGTGATAATTAGAGTTGCATTAAGCTCTCTGAGAATCCGATATTTCACGATTGATCCAAGCATATAAATATTCGGTATCATAATTTACGAGACTGTGTGCAGAGGAGGATAATGTTGCTACAATACATTTTGATAGAGGAACAAGATAATGACATATTGACAAAGGATTTGTTAAGAGGGAAGTTCAAATTCCATAGGTGCAGGACAGGGGTGGTTGATAATTCCTTTCTTGCTAAGAGGGAGTGTTGAGAAGTGTAGTAAGAAAAGCTCAATTTGACTTAGCATTGGTCAAATTAAGAAAATTTGAAATCTCCACATCAGTAGACAACTTGGAGGTAGTTAACTGAGGTGACATGGCCCTTATTATTCATTTAGCTTAGTAAATTTGAGTTAGTGGGCTTTGAGTTCAGTTTGCATGTGTTGATTGCTAATTTGTAGCAATTCAATTCAATTATTTCTAGTTGTAATCAGTTAAACTTGTTATAACAGTTAATAGAACTAGTTGGAGGTATTGTACAGTGGGACAATAGTCTAACTCAAAGGTCATCCAATTCACTGATCAATCAACCAAAAATAGCTCATGCATGCAAATAATTCAAATTTCTCAGCTATGGTGAAGATTTCGAGGTAGTGTAACATCAGTTGTAGACTAGTTTTGAGTGTACAAGTGTTGCATGAAATAATTGATCAATCCTTGGGAATTGCACAATCAATTTAGCGGAAATTCCTAAAAAAATAGGGGTCAATTTCCTCAAGGAAATATGAGCTTAGGTGGAGGAAAAGATTGACTAAGTCTGGGTCAAAGATTTTCTTTGAGTAGTGAGAATAATTATTCACTTGCAGGTTGAGCTCAGAGCGAGCAAGCAATTGTAATACATTCCCTATTCATCTGATTAATGCAAGCAAGATTAAGGGGTTTTTACTAGTTGGTTTCCCCTAGATAAATTTGTGTACTTGTGTATGTGATTGTTGCATGTTTGCGAATGTTGTTCTAAATTTTGAATTAATTTCTACAAAGCAATAGAGTAGCATTGTGTCTCCCGATTTAGATTAAATTTCTCGAGTAGTTGCAATTCTATCACCATATTTCTACTCACTTGCACAAAGAGTGTCATCTGAATCTTATGCAAAGAATGCACATTCCATATGAATCTTCCAAAGAGAATGTCTTATGAACCTTCCATAGAGAATGTCATCTAAATCTTCCATAGTGAATGCCTTCGAGAAAGGTGTGAGTCACTGTAATTTTATTTGACGCTCAAAGCATAATGATACCATGACAGATTATAGTGATGCCTATGCCGCAAAGAGAATTATAGAAAACCATTGCAAAATATTATGATCTATAGGTATATTCATGCCACATAGTGTGATGATACAAGGCACTTAATAAAGTACACGAGCCAAAAAATGTTGTGAGAGTTAATATAGATGAATAACAAGCCATAATATAATCATAATACAGAAACATATCGTGCCACTGATGCGAGCCCTTAATTACTTGGCTTTGTGGACTTCTTGTTCTTTTGGATCAAATGCATATTTATTTGATTATCATATATAAATCGGGTCACCATAGGGTTCAAGTGTTACCATAGGTTCAAATATTAAATTTCAAACTTTTGTTCCACAGTTCCTTCGAATGTCATAAAACTTTGGATGCATATCTCATAATTCTCATAGTCCTTTAATAAGCTTTGGCCTCTTGAATGTCATTGCAACAAAAAATGAACATACCCTTTTCATGAGCTCAAAATCCGGGAAAAGAGTGTATCTTGGACTGATCTGACAATGGATGTTCCAAGCATTGAATATTAGACATGATAATGAATGATCTTCTTCAAATTCCAACATAAGTGATCTTCAAACTTCATTTCCATCACCTTAACTTTGGTACCATGTTGAGAAATCAAAGGGTTTATAAATTAGGGTTGATTTCTCTATCATGATAATTACTTGTGAATTTGTTGGCTTATTAATTAGATTTATGTTTTCTTATTTCATAAAGCTATTACCAAGAGTACATAACATGAAGATCACAAAAGACAAAAGAACACAAAGCTCTATGCCCCAAGTCATGGTAAAAACTCCACAAGGGGGAAAATCCAAAAAATATTTTCTTATAGAATCATATTAAAGTGAGATGTGACCCAAGACCAAGATAGTCCTCCAAAAATTTCCCAAGTCAGCTCTCCATTCTACCCATTATATGCCATGATACTGTTCACTTAGAAAGTGCCAAATATATATTCTCAACAGAGGCTTGAACTCTATGCATTATTTCAGCCTAGTACAAAGATAATACCATAGTCCTTTTTCATCAATAAAACCTCATAATTTTAGATATAAAATCCCCATAATTTGTGTTGAGATTGCAACAAGATGATGGAGCTTAGTGAAAAGAGTCGCCTTCACTAAGTGGGCCCGCAGGCTATTTTTGGCGCAAGTCTATTTTTAGACATATGGATCATGTCTATGGATTGCAGGTTGCTGTTTATGGATGATTGATCAAGTTGGAAAAAATAGATGGACTTCTATTTTTAGACCACAGCGGAGTGACACCACAGCGGAGTGACTGCTCAGTCTAAATATAGAACAGTCAAATATTATTAGCTCATAATAATATTTAGACTATAAACTTTGTCTTATTCTCTTGGAGCACTTCAGGATGAACTACGGATGTGGTACATGCAGATCCCAGAAGGAAATACATGGTTACCTATGGGATGACTAATATTTGCATGCAGGACTTCAGTTAGAACTCAAGTGAGTTGAGTTTAGTGGACTAGAGGTGTAGTTGATGGAGTTGTGTTCAGTTTAGCTTTGTTAAACTGGTTGTATTTAGTCTAACTGGCGAATAGACTAGAGATGAGTTGGGTGAATTAGTTATTAATTAATTCACAAGTTATTAACTCATAATACAACTAATGACTACATCAGTTAACTCAGTTGCATGTCAGTGCATGTTCAGTTCAGCAGGGACAGGTGTTAGAGGATCAGATTGCTATCAGTTGTGACTATAGCTATGCATGATGATTTGCACAATGAGAGGGATTGAGTATGCCAATGAGGATTGTGTGGTATATCCAAGGGAAATACGAGTTTGGTTCATTCATTCATCATTATTCTCTTGCAGGATTGTGCAATAGAGGCAGGCAAGCAGCGGAAGAGATTTGGAGATCAGATCTGAGCTGTATTGTGTGTAAGAGAGGTGGAGATACTTGTGAGAAGTATTATGCTGTGTAATTTTACATGAATCAATCATTAATATACAGATAGTTGGGGTTTTTAGCGAGATGCTTTCCCCGGGATACATACTGTGTTAATGTGTGAATGCTCTTGATGTTTTATTGTTATTGATGCTGCTATATTGATGATCAACGTAGAGGAGCTTATGTATTGTGTATGTTTTCCGCAATAGTACATGAGCAGGATAATCTCTGTTGAATATGTGTTAAATTATTCAAAATTTCTACATGGTATCAGAGCTGGTTGATTTGTAGAAGAGATTTCTACAGGATATCAAAGCGAGGATTGATCATCAGATCTATTATTCAGGAAGTGACTACGTTTTATTTCTTCAGGCAGAGTCTGTAATCGGGCCAGGTAGCCTCTGGATTCATCCTTCTTTTGGAAGGTGAGATATCCGGTGAATGCCCATACAGTCGATCTCTATACAATAAATACTTCGTTCTCGCGAATTTTAGATCGGAAGGAGTTGAGTTTTTTGAGCTGGTGGAATGGCGCTCAAGGATAAACTCAGAAACATCTAAGTGTGAGAATGGAGACAGTATGCCCCAGTATCTCACGAAGTTCACCCAATGTCGGGATGAGCTGGGAAGGG
>APFE030450508.1:1402-28594 GCA_000404065.3 Pinus taeda | reverse complement strand
CTAACATGCAGGAAATAAATGTGCTCAAAATAAAATTGGCAAATTCATTTGCAATGAAGCATTTGTGAACTACAAAACAAATCCTTGGTATGAGAATAACTAGAGACAGGAAAAATCGTAAATTAACATTGTCTCAGAATGTGTACATACAAAAGGTGTTGAAAATATTTAATATGCACAATGCAAAACCAGTTAGTACACCTTTTTCTAGCCATTTCAAACTTTGTAAGGAGATGTGCCCAAATACCCAAGAAGACATGTATTATATGTATAAAGTTCCATATGCATCATCAGTTGGAAGCTTAATGTATGTAGTGGTCTGCACAAGGCCTCATATTGCACATGCAGTGGGAGTTGTAAGCAGGTACATGAACAATCCAAGAAAGGAACATTGGATGGCAGTGAAATGGATTCTCAGATATTTAAAAGGTATCACAAATCAAGCATTATGCTTTGGTGGTTCAAACATTTCCCTACAGGGATATGTTGATGCAGATATGGCAGGTGATAGAGATAACAGGAGGAGCACTATAGGATATGTATTTATTGTTGGTGGAATAGCTGTCAGTTGGGTTTCAAAAATACAAAGTGTTGTTGCACTTTCAACAACAGAAGTCGAGTATGTTGCTTCTACAGAGGCTAGTAAAGAAATGATTTGGTTACAAAGGTTTATGGGTGAATTGGGTAAGGAGCATGATGTGGGCACATTATACAGTGATAGCCAAAGTGCCATTCATCTTGCAAAGAACTCAACATTTCATTCCAGGGCTAAACAAATACAGCTCAAGTACAATTTCATATGATCAGTGTTGGAAGATGGAGAGTTGAAGATGGAAAAGATACACACTAGCCAGAACCTTGCAGATATGCTAACAAAAGTTGTAACCAGTGAGAAACTGAGAATATGCTCAGTTTCAATTTGTATTCAAGGATGATGATGAAGATGAGAAAAAACCAGGTCCAAAGAGGAGTCATTTTCTAAAAAATGAAGCAGTGATGGAGTTGCTACAATCATTCTCCAAGTGGGAGATTGTTGGATGTGGAGCATGATGGTTTAAAGGTCTTTGTTTCAGCCAGATGTATACCCCAGGAAGTTTGTACATCCCTCCACGTAGGGGGGTGTGGGGGGGCTGATACCCCCTGGATGGGGGGTCTGGGGGGTAGCGGTCCCTCGGCGGGGGTTTGGAGGCAGCGCCCCCGAAGCTAAAAACAGAGGTAAAATTGTCTTGTAAAAGTATATTAATTTCTAGTCAATCTGGGTCGTTCATTAGGCAGATGATCAGACAGTAGAAAATATGTTTAGTTTAGGGTTTTTGCCCTAGAAGGAAACCCCCCTCTTTTTATGAGGGCATTGTATTGATTCTATGTAATAGATGTGTATTCTCTGAGCAAGAAATAGAGAGGCGAGACTGTGAGATAAAATCAAGGATATTATAGTAGATCTGTTGTAGGTTGTGTCTCTTCATTTTGTTGGATAATAGAAAGGAATGACTGGGTGTTCGGGGTGGACATAGCCCAAACTGGGTGAACCACGTATATCTATGTCTCTCTTCTTTTATGCATTTTTTTTATATTTCTACAATATTTTGTGTTCCACTGCTCCATAATATATAATTTTCTAACAAAAAATAAGCTAAAAAAGGTGTGTATTTTTATATTTGCATTGCTTTTGTTTGAAAAATCAGTTTGAAGTGATTCAAAGCAAATGATGAATGATAGATATCATTAATTAGTCTAAAGTTCCTCCCAAACAAAAAATTTCTACACCCATTAAGCCCTCTAAAGGCTTTACCATGACACATGAAGAAGAAATGCATGGGGGCTTCACCCAGTGAATCTCTGACATATCATGTGCATTCATAACATACTAAACAATACCCCTAATTTGACTACATATTGAAAAAAACCTCTATAAATAAAATTATTTAACCCCCTACCAATATGAACCCAATACACCTTCCCAATTTAAAAAACCCCTACTTTCACTAGATATCGTAGGTATCCATTTTTTCATTAATTTATTTTATACAACTTTATATTTTTTCATTAACTTTGAGCTCCATTTTTTATACCTACCAATATAAAAACCCTTCAGCACCTATTATATGCTCAATATATTATGTCATTTTTTCCTCAATATATATCCCCCAATATGAACCCACGTGGTATGGTATTGCTCCCACAATGAAGCTCCCGTGAAGAAATGCAACATGATATATCAAAATTGCAAGACTAAGTGCAACAATTTTCACTCTCATAGAGGGCAGCTAAATATGAATTGGAAGCGATGAATGTTAATATGGATGGTTTAGAGGAAAATAAAATCATACATGGAAGGTTTAAAGGAAGGTTTGACAAAGTTGCTATAGGAAATGGTTCCTAATGTTGGCAAGGAAGTCCATGAAGATCATAATGAGAAAAAAAGGAATGTGAATCATGATTTTAGACACTCTGACTTTGGGTTGAATACCCATCACACTCTAAAGATCGATATGAGGAATTTTAATGGTAAGGATCTCGTAACATGGAAACTACAGATGGCATAATTCCTTGATCTACATGATGTGCCACACACATAAAACGTACACATTGGATCTTTATATTTAGAACCCAATTTGTTTCTGTGTTATTAATGGTGTTTTTCTTGTAAATTAATTATCACCTGGATAATTTTTATCATGAAATTGCTAAAAAATTATGATGATAAAATAGAAATAACTTCTTTATCCAATTGATAAATCTCAAACAAAAGGGTCCAATGGCAGACCACATTGAAGACTTCCAAATATTGAATATCAAGGAACCTGGTATCCGAGTGGATCATATGATTGAATTCTTCATAGGGACTTCAAAAGATAACATCCAACATGAGGTTTTCCTTTGGGAACCTAATTCATTGGAAAATTCATTTAGGGTGGCAAGAAAATTTGAAAGAAAAACTATGGAAACAAGTAGGTCTACCTCTCACAAATCTAAATATGGAAGTGTTTCTTCTTCTAACCTTCCCTAACCTACAAGGTTGACACCACAACAAACAGAGGAAAAAATATCAAACGGGATTTGTTACAGTTGTGATAGAAAATACACTAAAGGTGACAAGTGCGTTGAGAATAAATTATTTTACATAGATTGTGAAGAGGAGCAGGAAAAGGAACAACAAAAATCAAAAGGAGAATATATACATTAGGAACCAACCCCAGAGAAAGAAGAAATGAATATGGCCATACATTTTAATTCATTAAAGGGAATTACGACTCCTGAAACTCTCAAGATAAAGCATATATCAAGAAGAAAAAGGTAATAGTGCTCATTGATTTGGATAGCACCCATAATTTAATTCATTGTAAGATATCCAAGGAATTGAATTACTTTGTATGACGAACACAAGAGTGTCAAGTGATGGTTTCAAATGGAAGAAGTATAAATTGCTCAAGGAGGTGTGTTATAGACATATTTGGGCACTACAACCCCAATCACATATGTTGATAAACCAAGGGATCTTAAACCCCTAAAAGTGTTGTTTAATATCCTAAAGGATCAAGGTCAGCTGATTACATCATTTCCTAGAAGTTCCACCTAAAAAACTACTCAAAACTGGTCAAAAATGACCCATACAGACTACTCCTTGGTCAAAATGTGATGCATATTACTTATTACACATGGGTGGTGTGATGCATACTTAAAAGGCCTTCTGTAGGGTGCGATAGGCAAGAGCGGACAAAAGGCAGATGCAGTTGGCGAAGTGGAAACCCAGATAATCTTCTAGAAACTGCTCATATGACACTTGCCTCTCTAAATTCACCCAGAGATGAGTAATAGATCATGAAATCTACAAGTGGAATGAAGAACTATCAGTGAAATGGCACTAATCAAAAACCTAGAGGCTGACTCACCCCCTACAAATATCTATATATGGATCCCTCATCCTAGAGATCTAGAGGTTGGAATTTTGTAATCTGTAAGGAAGTGTTGTTGGTTTCTCTTTGAGACATTGTATTGTTGGGTGATCTTGCTTCTCATGAGGTGAAGAGGTATTTTGTGCTGGGAGGATGATGTTTGTCTCTACATGTGAGAAAGGAGTGGCAAGCTCTATCAAAGGAGAGAGGAAACAAGCAAAGAGCCAAGCGAAAGATTAAGGTTGGTGCTCTTTGCTTCTCTCTTATCTATCTTCCATCAACGAAAACACAAGTTACTTTGAATTGTTTGTTTCTAAGATAGCTACCCATCTTAGTGGGACTAGAAGATCTGAATAAACACTAGTTTTCCCAGAAACAAAATGTTGACTCCGCTGGGGAATAAATAGTTTGTTTGTTTGTTAATTTTTGCTTTATAAAATATAGACAGAGCCTGAAGTTAAGGCAGCTAGCCTTCGAACTACTTTTGCTATGCAACTGCAAAGTAGATCAATGCTGCTTCAGTCAATATCCAGGTTGGTTTATGAACTGAACATTTGACTTGCAAACATCCTAAGTGCCCTGGTGGTAGCTCAATAACCTCATAAGATCATACCCCTTTGCTTTGTGTTTACTGTCTATCATAAGCTCGGCCTAAATCACTGAACTTAGTTGCAAATTGTGAGTGAAAACCAAGCCAAGTCGTGTCCCTGGTCCATCGCGCTGTCTCTCATTGGCAGTATGGATGCATCACACCTCCCATGTGCTATAGGTGAGATGCATCCCTTTTCCCCTTAAGGATAGGTGTGATGATTGAACGAGACTGTTTCCTTCTCTGGAATATGGTTTTCTCTTCATTGTTTTCAGCTCTATTCAGTAGTTTTGTTGCATATGATCAGTATATCATTGTTGAAGCCTTGTTGCTTTACACTATTCAGCCTCCATTGATAAGGAATTGTAAATTTTTCTTATGTATTTTTCATCATTTACAATCCTCCTTTGCAAAAAGTAGCTTAATTGAACTATCGTCTTTTGATTCGAAAGTGTTGCATTCATTTTGAATCAAGGAAAAAAGTGTCGTAAAGTCTTCTTCTTTTAGATGTATGGTTAATGTACTTTTGATTCTACATTGTTTATGGTATCATAGATCTTTATGCTTTGATGGTATTTTGTTGCTTTACCTATACAGGTGTTCTTTGAAGTGGGACAAGTGAGAAAGGAGTGGCAAGCTCTATCAAAGGAGAGAGGAAACAAGCAAGGATCCAAGTGAAATATTAAGGTTGGTTCTCTCTGCTTCTCCCTTATGTATCCCATACTGGTGAACCACGTTACGTTGTCTTGTTTGTCTCTGTGATATTTCTGCAATATTTTATGTGTTCCATTGCTCCGTAATATATAATTTTCTAACATTTCCCAGAAGCAAATTGCTATAATATTAAGTTAACAATTGGGAAATATGTCTTGAATAATCCAATCCTTTCCATTCCAATGGGTCATGCTAATGTTTTAGTAGGATTCCAATGGTAAAAATTTTGGAGGATGATAGTTTTTAATTTTCAAGAAATTTTCCTGAATTTTTTCTAGGAGAGAAAGGAAATTGGATTAAGGGGTATTATAGGGATATTGGGGTAGATAATCAAATGTAATTTGATGACAATGACTTTAAAGAATGAACAATGCGGTGTAATTGCACAATTATCTTCATTATAGGTTCAAACATCGAAATCATCCCTTTCTTTAGATCTCCAAAGAGTCTTGGAAAATCATTCAAAGGGAGACTTTGAAATGTCTCCCACCTATTCATGATCATGATCATGCTATTTACTTGATTCCAAGTAGTGTTCCTCCAAACAACATACCGTACATTAATATCCCTATGCCCAAAAGAGTGAAATTGAATGTTTGGTTGCAAAAATGTTATAGAAATTTATAATTCAACCTAGACAAATTTCTTTCTCTTATCCAATAGTATTGGAACACAATAAGGAAAAATCATGGTCTATGTGTCCACACTATAGAGAGCTCAATAAGCTCACTATTAAAGTTAAATTTCTCTATTCTTGTCATTGATGAATTGTTGTATGAATTACATGGAAAAAATTACTTCGACAAGTTGGATCTTCATTTTAGATATCATCAAAGTAGAATGCGGATAAAGGGCAATCCAATAACAACATTCAAAAATCATGAAGGTCATTATGAATTTTTGTCCATGCCTTTTGGCCTTTCCAATGCACCTTCCACATTTAAAGGTTTGATTAATTCCACTTTCAAACCTTTTCTTAGAAAATTTGTGTTAGTATTTTTTGATTATATGTTAATCCACATCAAGTCTTGAAAAAATCATGTTTAACAAGATGATAGTGTGCTTAAATTATTTGAGGAGAAACAATTGTATGAAAAACCCTTCAAATGTTTCTTTGGGTTATAGGAGGTGGAATATTTGAGTCAGATTGTATCTCAATATGGTGTTGAGGTAGACCATAAAGAAACCTAAAGAAACTTCAAGGATTTCTTAGGTTTACAGGGTATTGTCACAATTTTGCTAAGGATTATGGGAAAATAATAGCACTTTTAACAACATTAGTGAAGAAATATGCATTTTTATGGACTCCAAAAGCAACTAAGGTGTTTGAACATCTTAAAGAGAAACATTCAAATTTTTGTTCTTAGCTACACAGAACTCCACAAATTCATTTATTGTGGAATGTGATACCTTAGGAAATGGAATTGGTATTGTTTTAATGCAATAATGAAGACCTATGTATTTTGAAATTCATCTAATAAAGGTAAATTATTTACACAAAGCTATTTACGATAAAGAAATGTTGGCAATACTACATGCCTTGAAGAAATGGTGCCCTTACATAGTGGAAAGATACTTCATGGTAAAAACATATCATGATAGTATTAAATACTTTTTGGACAAAAGATTATCTTCATAAGGGTAGTAAAAATGGGCCACAAAGATATTGGGTTGGGAATTTGAAATCATTCACTAAAATAGGAAAGAAAAATGTTGTTGTAGATGTGATGTTAAGAAGGAATGATGATGTGGAAGCATTTCTCTGTGCCATTTTTATCATCCAACCTAATTGCATAATTGAAGCAAGGGATGAATGGAATAATTACAAAGAGGAGTGGAAAGTCATTCAAAAGTCGTAACAAGATCTTAATACATCTAATACATTCTTCGGAAAATGGTTCATTATGGTGCAAAGATCACTTATATATATGTAAGAACTCCCAACAAAAACAAGTTATTCTTTTGGAATTACATACCTCTCCTTTAGGGGTGCACTCACGATTGTTAAAAACTTACCACAGGGTCAAGAAGTAATTTTTTTGTGATTGCCTTAAATATGATATTCAGAATTTTTTCATGAAATGTTTGGTTCGCCAAAAAAATAAAGTTGATATAATTAAGACCCCAGGTCTGTTAAAACCTTTAGTCATTCCAAGTCAAGATTGGAAGGTGGTCTCAATGGATTTTATCACACGTTTACACAAGTATGAAGGAAAGAGTTTCATCATGGTGGTATTTTATAGACTTACCAAGTATGCACAATTTTGTACACTATCTCATCCTCTCAAAGCCAATATAGTTATTACAAAACTTATGGAAATTGTTAGAAATATACACAGAAACCAAAATACTATTATAAGTGACAAATATCTCATTTTCACTGGAAATTTTTGGACGAACATATTTTTTTGTCTTGGTACTCAATTAGCTCATATCTCATCTTATCATCCTCAATTTGATGGGAAAACCGACATAGTGAAAAATGTTTGGAAGGATATCTTCGTTGCTTTGTATCTGATAAACAAACATAATGGGTTAAGTGGTTACCATTGGAAGAATGGTGGTATAACACTTCCTTCCATACCACAATAAAAATGACCCCATTTATGGCACTTTATGGATACCACACACTATCCATCACATCGTCTTTAAGAGAAAATTATATGGTTCAAGTAGTGGGAGATCACATTGAACATCAAACACAAGTTCTTCAGCTCTTAAAGGATAACCTATCTTCCCCACGGAATCAAATGAAACAATAGGTAGATTATCATCAAAGTGAAAGAAGTTTTAATGTAGGTGATTGAGTGTTTTTATGGAGACAACCATACAAATAAATGTCCCTTAAGCAAGCTAAGAATTATAACAAATTATCACCCAAGTAATATGGTCCTTACAGGGTGTTGTAAAATATTGTTACTATGGAATACAAATTGGAGTTCAAACAACATTTCTAGAACTTGATGAAGAAGGAAAAATCATATTGAAGCATGAAGCGGACGAACCCGACAACTATGGAATTGATCATTTTTCAGAGTATCTCATTAAGTGAAAGAACATACCCATTGATGGGTCCACATGGGAGGATGAGAATTTTATTTAGAAACATCTAGAACTACTCAAGCATTGAGGACAACACTTTTATGGAAGATGGGGGCATGTTAGGTCACTATAATACTAGTGTAGCCCCCATATTGTTATTGTTGTGCCCTATAGAAGCCCACTATTCTTATTTTTGTGCCATTATATTATTATTTTTATCTAATCCCTAATTATATTATGACCCTTTAGAGTCGTATGTATACCAAGGAGGCTTTGTCATTTGTATCATCCAAAAATTGTTCATTTGTGCGATGTAAATGGAGGTTGGCCCTTCGAAGAGGCTTATTTTCGACTCTTTGATCTATCTTTTCTTTGTTTTTACAATCTGGTTATGTAACATCTGCTCAGATAAAATACTATAATATCATATAAAACTCAACTCTTATTAGACTAAATTCTAGGTTATTGTGATAAAATACTATAATATCACAAAAAAACTCCACTCTTATTTTATTTGCATGTAAGTTTTCTTTTATGTTATAAATGTTTTAATAAATTCAAAATCAATATAATATAATTTGTAATAAAAAACACAAATAATACCATAAATGCAAAATAGAAGCATGATTGAGGCGCTCATGATAATGCGTTAAGACGGTATCATCGGCTTACTTGAATTTCCCTCGTGAATTTTGTTGTTGGCAATATGATACCACACTAAGAAATTTCCTTCAAACACTCGTAAATTAAAAAAAAAAAATCATTCTACGTGATCATATCTTGATGCATAGTGGACATTGGAGCTAGTTATTTATCGGAGAATCTTTAGTTATCTAGAGTACACTAGTTACATGCATGCATGCATTAACTGACTAAACGCGCAATTAGTTCCTCAAATAGTTTGGAACTAATATAACTGGACTTAACTTAGTTAACTAAGCTAACTAATTACAACTCATCCTTATCTCCTTAATTAAGGGATAATCTCCTTAATTTAAGGGATAACTGTTGCATGACTTCACAAAGACTTCTAGCTTGAATTTCTCAAACTAGATAACTCAAGATGAATTAATTAATTATTTTTCAAGCAGCTACTAAGACTAAATTTGAATATTAATTCTTAATTTTAATTCAAGGACAAATTAAAATTGGAATATTCTGGATTCTATTCTTATCATTTCTTGTTGCTATTTTCAATAGCCGTGAAATCCAAAGCCTACACCTCCTTGTGGGAAGTGCCCTCCATTGCTTTGGCTGCAACCAAACATGATCTGGTGAATTGAATCTGATGAAAAGGTAAACATCTCGTATGAAAGGATCCCTGAGGTGAAATAATCAGCATACTTGTACAAGTAATGGCACACATCAGCAGAGAAATAGGAGTTAGGGCATTGCTGGCCCTGACAACTTTTACATGTGACCGTAATGGAAGTGGAGGAATGGGAATGATCATATATTGGATAGGGTTGATTATAGCAATCATCACAGGGCATGCACTGTGTCCATATCAAGTCATTACCTGTGTCTACAATTCCATAATATGATAGATATGGCTTACCAATTTCTACCTTCATCATATATTCTCCACTTCCTACGCTTATTGGAGTTTGGATTCCTGCACTTAATGAGGGACTTGACCAGCGTTCAGAACCATAGACCTATGTAGTTTTTCTAGCCTTTGTTGGCCACATTGCACTGCTTTCTTAACCCCTTGGGTTGATGTAATATTCCTTGGAAAGACTGGGGAAAGTGATAAATCTCTATGCACAAGACCTACTCTCAATCCAACAGTGGGTTTATGCTTGGGCCTTGAAATCTTATTAGGTATAAGCGACCTACATTGCATCAAAGGTAATATGGAAAGCAACAATGAGTGAATAAGGAATTTCCAGGGGGCACTAGGAGATGTAGCTGAGTGTTGAGCCATGTTTTGTGTACAACCACATAGGGAAAGGAAAATACGGAAAGCTTAGCTAAATAATGGTTTGCTCTACCAAGGTGATGCACTCTATTTATGCGAGAATTGACTTGGAGTTCGATGTCATTTTTAGCTTAATTTTTTTGCATGTTTGCATCTGAAGCCAATCTAACTTTTCATTATTAAGTAAAAATAAAATATTGTTATTGACGCCCGTGGAGATGTATTTGATTTGAAAGTGGGAGTTCATTCCCAAAAGAAATTGGGATCTTTGCATGGCATCGTTAATGAAATTATATAGGTATCTCGTTATTTACATCTGGAGAGAGATTAAAAAAGAATGAAAAATACCTATCCCATTTATAGTTTGCATCATATAATGTGTTTCATAAAATTTATAAACCTCTGTTAACTACAGTTTGCATGATGTAATGTGTTATTATAAAATTTACATTTTACTAAGAAGGTCATTGAATAAATTAATGTTCTATTTTATTTAGAGATATTTTCATGTGGTTTATTTATATTTATAATTTTTTTTTTTTAAACAAAATGTTTAGGTAAAAATATATCTTTGGCACACTGCATGTTTAGAAAATTATGTTTAGTGTTATAAATAAAAATAAAAATAAACTATATTTTCTCCCGATCGAGGTGAATGCTTGAGGTAGGCGAGGACACTGGTTAGACATGATAGTTATGGCATTTAAGGGAAGGGTACAACCCACCGGCCCCCAAACGTTGGAGATGGATGCGGTGGCCTCCTGCATGCTACCTGATAGAAGAGATGGGAGAAGTGGTAGGCAGAGCCAAGATGAAGAAGGAGGTGAGGTGGTTAAGGTAGGATGGGTGATGTGATAGAGAAAGGTGGAATGGGATTGTGAAAGAAGTCGGCACAGAGAGAGGAGTATAATCGAGATTGTAGGAGGAGGGAGGAGCAAGGGCACAAGATTGCAGAGCTACCAGTAACGACCTATGCAAAGCGTTTCCAGGATGTATCCTAGCCTTACAAACCCATTACTATGGTAACTATGTTAATTCATGGTCGGGGGGTGCGAGAGATGACAGGAGAGGGAAATTGGCGGAGTGGCCGAGGAGACCAACGTAAGTTTGGGGATAGTGATCACGTTTTGGCTGAAGGTGAGAGACATGAGAGAAAACAGGGGCTGGGATCTAGAGAACCCTCCTATGAGGAAGCAACATTAGGTAGATGGCGAGGGAAGGAAATGTGATTGGGAGTGACGGTAACCTAGCTCGATGGGCTGGCTGTGAGAGTTGTAAGCATAAATTGGGTCTGGCACCATGACACCACCCCTGTGAGTAGGCGAGAGCATTAGAAAAACCATGGGGGTGGTGAGGCTATCGGAAGGCAAGTGAGAAAGCAAAATGAGTGGCAAAAGAGCGACACATCTAAACCAGGTAGAGGAGAGGCACTACATCTTGGGGTAGAGGGGTACCTAGGTAGAGGAAATTATGATGGGAAGTGTGAGGGGATGGGAACCTACATCAATCGAAAGAGGCATGAGACCACGTCTGAAGATCTAATTCATCTCGTGTGTGAACAGGCACATAACATAGAAGATATGGTCTGACCTGCACATGGAAGACCAGGTTGCAAAAGGCGAAGCCAGTCAACTCAAACTACAGACCCGAGCACTTTGGAACCTAGGTGTGGGAGGAAGCTTGTAGAACACCTCATCAGCAAAGCGGTAGTAGCTTACAGGGAAGGAATAGATGCAGGCATCTGTAAGATTTTGGATGAATGGGAGGAGGATAAAACATGAGGATGAGTTCGAAGAGGAAATAGAGAATTGGTAGGCTGTAATCCCAAACCTTGGGAATACCAGGGGAAGACTCACCCAGTTTAAACAGACGCTCTATCTGTACTGGCTCATGAAGATCCTCATGGGGAAGGCAATGGTACATGGATGGATATGACCCTCCATGACATGCCCAATTACAAAAAGGACTTTCAAACAATCCAATTTTAGCTGTGTAAGCAGGACATTCGTCTTCACTAAATCCAGACGCACATCCCTTGCATTATTGAGCTTGCTGACATGCTTTGCGACTTAGCTAGAGACCGGCCCCGGTGGAGTCTGCCTCAGAAGAATAAAATGAATAGTCAATTTCTTGGATATATAATATATATAAATATATATATTATATTATATATATATTTATATTATATATATATTTATTTATTATTTATTTATAATTTTTAATTTTTATTTATTTATTTATTTAATTTTTAATTTTTATTTATTTATTTATTTATTTTTTTTAAATTTTTATTTTATTTATTTATTTAATTAATTAATTAATTAATTTAATTTTTAATTTATTTTTTTCTGTTTCTTGCGGGTACATTTTACTTTTACTGATTCATGTTATGGTAGAATAGACACAGACTCTTATCTTGATACTGATACATATAATCTTGGTTAGATCGACTCATACTATATTGTTTTTGGATGGATTATAACGAGGATAGGTGTCCAACATACTTGGTTTCCCACTGGGCAAGTTGAGGCCACCTTATCTCATAAATGTGGTGTAAAACTTGTGTTTTTATAAATAGAAAAAGGTCCTGCCAAGCTTAATATATAATAATATAATATATATAATATATATATATATATATATATATATATATATTAATGTTTGCTTGCAATATGCAATTTTAAAAAATTCAGTTTATACAAACTATTTCTTTTTTTTACTAAAAGACTACTTAAATAAAACATAATATTAATTTATTCAAATAATATTTTTAATAAAATATAAATTTTATCACTGCACCTACGATCTCCAAGTCTATAAAATTTATGTTTAAATTATAAGCATATGCAGTCTCCATGTATAAAAGTGAAATTTCAATTTTTGCTAAGTTAGCCATACTCTTAACATAGGTACATATATATTATAACATGTCTCATTATCATATCACTCTCAAAGAGAATTGAACTTAGATAGGATAAATAACAGTCATTATACCCAACAACTAAAAATCACCATAACTGCATGTCTATATTCTCATATTAAATAAAAAATAGTCAACATAAAATACATGTATTTCACAATTATAATATATTTGAATGTTGTTAATTTATTATATATTTAATTACCTAATATACTAAGACAACTATATTATATTAATAAATGTGGTTGATATATGCTAATAGGCTTTAATGGATATGAATTTAATATTAATATTAACATTAATATTTATATTAATAAACATATAAATATAATAACAATACAATAATAAAAATAATTATATTATAAAATATTATTTATCATCAAATTATAAATATGAATAATAATTATAGCAATTATAATGGCAATTTATAATAATGGTATCAAGGTATTAATATTATAAGCATACGCAATTATTAATATTATAAACCCAAGGAATTTATTTTATAAATGCAATAGATTATAAACCCAAGGAATTAATATTAAACCCTATGATTAATATAATAAACTCTATCAATAATATTATACCCTAGGAATATGAACCCTTAGATTATTAAACCAAAGGGATTGATATTCTAAACCCAAGATTGTAATGTCCCCATTTGTATTTTCTTCCATGATACAATGAGAGTGGATTTTTTAGGCAGGTGATGGTCAGGTCAGCGGAGCAGGTTTATGTTATCAGGGGTCTCGATGGAGTTTTGAGGAGTTATTATGGGGTCTGATGACATTAGCTTCACATATTCATCATCATGAGTAGTTCCACACATCTCTTTTTTGGTTCCGTGACTTTTTGATAATTCCCATAAAATGGGGTTATTATCGGCATAACTTAATTAATTATGTTTGAGGTGGCATTCCAGGGAGATTAATTGATGGAACACCTTAGTGTAATAGCTCGTTGGAACCAAAATGAGAAGATCCATAGGATGGGATGCTAAGAAGTGACTTCGAGTGGCTGGAGAGAGTATGGTGGGTGATTTACCATTTTCCTTAGTTAAAAATTACTTTAATTAGTCATTTAATTAAGTAAAAACAATTAATTGGGGGAAAGGTGATCTCAAAATGAGATATTAAATTAATATTAAGGTATTACAAACTCATGTGTAGGAATGCCTATATTACTTAGTGCAATGGAATGAAAAGATTGTGAATAACATAGACAATGAATAGTTAGGAAACATAACAGACACATGCATCAACACATCAGCACAGCTAAAATAATAAAGGAGTTCCCCGGACTTCCTAGCTATGTCTCCTAGTGTAGCTTTCAGTGTCGACCTCTATATTATGTCTTCAAGAGCAGATTATTACAAGAGTGAGCTCAAACCGAGTCTCAACACAACAGTGACAAAAAAAAGGATTTACTTGAAATCCTCAAGTCTACAAGAGTACACAGACTCTACCTCTTTCTCTTTGTCTTCTGCTTTCTCTTGCTCTCTCTCTATCTGAGCAACTGTTGCCCCCCACTCTTTGTCATTGAATGGATTTTAAGCCTATCGGCATTGTCATTTCAGCTCCATTCTCAGGCTTTCTGGCTCCTAGCCACTGTCTGTTCAAATCCCTGTAGAGCGTTAAACAATCATTGCAAAACACTCTAAGGTATGGTGGCCACCTGTTTTCAAATGGAAAGGACCAGCATGGGTGAAAACCACCTAAAATTACACTTCTCTATTTACACAAAAAATACTAGGAAAACACTAAAAAAGGTGGAAAATCCGCCAAGGCCAGATTTCAAAAGATATTGAATCCGACCTATAATCTTATCAGGTCCGTTGTTGCATCGATATCGCAAGTCGCAAGAGCCCATATGGCATGGTTTCCTTTGTATTTGGGTTTATAACGAAAATACACAAAATACATTTAAACACTAAAAAACCTGACAAATTCTTTTATATTGAAACTTAGATATTATAGAGCCACATCTATAATTTTGATCTAGTCCAGCTTGATCGCAATCGCACATCGCATGTCAATGACCCTGTGTATTACCAAATCATTGATCCCTAATTGCTACGATCGGCCTCATCGGCTATCGACACATCAGTGGTATCACTGCTTGAACGGTCTTTTGCGCTGTTGCACTCTCGATCCCCGATCACTGATTTTAATCGCAACCATCCATTCCTTTTTGGATCTAAAGACTATCAATAAAACCCTTATCGCATAGTCTCAAGTCTACAGGTTTCATCCTTGTCCCTTGGTTCTTTGTGATGCGATAATGCAACCATCACATATTGCTTAAGCCTGCTATCATGTGTTTAAGTCCTCCCCTTAGAGAATTGCGATGCAATATGTTTCCATTGATGTCCAACGTTGATCTGTGCACTTGATCAATGACTCGTGTTGTATCTTTGGGTCATGGTCGTGTTTCCCATAAGGCTGCCTCTGATATACTCCGCTGACCTCCTCCGATGCGATCTACCGATTTGATCTGGACCGTTAATCTGTCGAATCCAACAACTCCTATGCAATGCTATTTGAACATTCGCTTAGCTCTGTTTCCACCATTCTTTCACTGTTTTCCATTGTGATAGTGTTTTCAATAGTTAATATGCATGAAGACTTAGAGGTTTTAGGATCCATTTTGGATCATGCCTTCCCACTGAAAAGCTTTTGGACCACCAAAATTTGGCTTTTTAGGCATCAATCATGTGAGGATACAACTCCCTCACTTGTTTAACTTCTATCCATCGTGATTTTCTTGGATTTGAACATTTGAATCCCACTCTCAGGTACTCAACATCGCCTCGACACATAGTTCTCACCTTCCTGTCTAGAACTGTGTCTTCCTGTAACTCAATGAGATACTCTGGAAATAGATCCTCAATAGTAGGTAACTAACTTTTATCTTCATGATCTTCAATTAATGAGGGTTCATACAATCTCAAGTTTTCTGCATTAACCACTGAATAGATCTACATATAAGTTGACAAATCAAGGCGAAAAGAATTTTCACCAAATTTATCAAGTATCTTGAAAGGTCCATACCTTATTGGTTTTAGCTTCTGACCTTCACCTTGCATTCTGTATCTGCTGATGTACAGCCAGACTTGATCACCAACTTGAAAAATATGCTCAACTCAATGCTTGTCATCTCTTGCCTTGTACTTGGCTTGACTTTTTTCTAGTTGTTCCTGTACTACATGGTGAATTTCCTGGATTTGTTCAATGAACTTGGTTTCTCTATCCACATCACTGTGTCCATCAACCATTATGTCTTTACCAAGGACAAAATCCAAGGGAGAATTTGGTATAAAACCAAAACAAGTCTCAAAAGGAGATCTTTAAGTAGAAGAGTGCTTGGCACAATTGTAAGCATGCCGCGCATAACACAAATGTTCATCCCAAAGCTTGGGATACTTGCTGCAATAGCCTCTGAGAAGCTAGATCACTGTCCTGTTGACCACTTCTGTCAGACCATTTGTTTTTGGATGAAATGTTGTTCCTTCTTCAACCTAGTGTCCATCAACTCCCATAGATTTGACCAAAACTTCCCAATAAATTGAGAATCTCGATTAGATATAATAGAAGTGGGTAAACGAAAATGAACCCATACATTCTAAAATAACAACTTTGCTGTTTGTTCAGCTGTAACATGCTTATTACAAGGTATCAAAATACACATTTTACTGAACCTCTCCACAACAACATACAAATAATCATGACCTTTTCCAGATTTTGGCAATCCCCCAACAACGTCCATGGAAACACTTTCCCAAGGATGACAAGGAATTGGAAGTGGAGTGTACAAGCGTATTTTTCTATTACTTTGTTTGCTTGTAGCACATAGTGTACATCCTTTGATATATCTAGAAACTATCTCATGCATTCTTGGCCAATAACAGAACCTTTGCAATTGTGCAATTGTCTTACTTACACCAAAATGACTAGATATAAGAGAAGTATGTGCTTCTCGAATTATGTTAACTATTTCAGTTTGTGGAATGCATAACTTTCCCAAATGATATAAGAGTTGGTCCTTTACATAATAATCCAAATTTTCTACTCGCTTTCCATGACTTAAAGTTTCATATACATCTTTAAAATCTACATCTCGAGCATATTGTTCAATGTAACTTTCCTGCATTATTGAGTTATGCTTAAGTATATTAGATTCATTTGTGATCGGTCTTGATAACATGTCTACAACCTTATTGTGTATTCCCTTCTTATATTTGATGACAAGATGAAATTGTTGTAGAAAACCCATCCACCCATAATATCTTGATTGTTGGAATTTAGTTTGTGAGTGCAAAT
Organism: Pinus taeda; assembly: GCA_000404065.3. Taxonomy (NCBI): domain Eukaryota; kingdom Viridiplantae; phylum Streptophyta; class Pinopsida; order Pinales; family Pinaceae; genus Pinus; species Pinus taeda. Next base: position 11,196 of record APFE030450508.1, on the reverse strand, counting down.
TTTGAAGTGGTTGATGATCTGTATGTATGATTGTTTCTTTACCCATTTGAAAATGTTCCACTTTTCATGCTTTGTACTAATGCATACAATTCTTTATCATATGTGGGATAATTAACTACTGCAAAAGTAAATGTCTCAAAATGATAATATATGGGTTTACCTTGTTGCATCAACACTAGTCCCATGGCATAGTCACAGGCATCTGTCTCAATCTCATATGGATGTTGAAGATCAGGCAGTGCTAGTACTAGTGTTGTACTGATTTTCCCTTTTAAGGTGTCGAAGGCCTTCAGTTATTTGCCTCCCCACTTAAACACTTGTTTCAATCTTGTTAAAACATGTAATGGTGCTTCAATCAAAGACAATTTAGCAATAAACCTTCTCCAGTATTATGCTTCCCCTAGGAAACTCCTAACCTCTGTAGCACACTTGGGATTAGGCCGGTTCACAATGACTTCAACCTTAGAGAGATCTATCTTCAATTCACCACCCCCTAGAATATAACCCAAATAATTTAAAGATGTTTTGCCAAATTCACATTTTGAGAGTTTTACATAGAGATTTTCTCTTTTTAAAACATCTAAAGTCTGCTTTCCATGCTTTACATGATCTTCCCATGTCTTACTAAAAACAATAATGTCATCTAAATAAACAATTACAAAGTCATAAATAAAAGGCCTGAGTACATTGTTCATAACTCTCATAAATGTAGCAGGAGCATTACTTAAGCCAAAAGGCATAACCAACCATTCATACAGTCCTTGCTTTGTCTCTACATTCTCTAAAGCTAACAACCTATACATTCCAATGTTAGGTAATGGAGCATCTTGCTGCAAACAAATATCATGTACTATTTCTCGCTTGGGTGGCAAGCCTTTAGGTTCTTGAAATAGAACATCACACTCAGAAACAACTTTAACTAAATTAGCTTTATGTTTAGAATCAAAACGTTCAAATGCATTGGAATTTTCAGGATCCTTTGCCTTTACAACCATTAGTAAAAACTACTTACTTGAATTCAAAATTCCTTTCATCTGTCTTGAGTTTATGAGACAATAGTTTCCTTTGAGTTTATGAGCTCTTACAATATATTCCATTCCATCTTTAGTGAGTTGATACTTATTTTCAGCTCTATAGAAAATAGCTTTTCTATCATACAAGTATGTACTTCCCAAAACAATACCACATATATCAAATGGAACTATATCTAACTCAACCTCATCTACAAATGTTGATCCAATAACAAATCTAAGTTTACATTGTCTCGTTACTTGTAGGTTTGTTTTATCACACACCCAACCTAATGGATATGGCTTCTCATGAGGTTTTGTTTGTAATCCCAACTTCTTTACAATTGTTTCAGAAATCAAATTTACTTGTGATCCACTATCAAACAAAGTATCAATCTTATGAAAAAGCTCATTTCTTTCCCTCTCATTACTCTCATTATCAACAGATTGTGCAGAAATACTTGTGGATGCTTCAGAATCTTTACCTTTAATACCTGTGGTTGTAGCTGTTGTTTCATCACCTTAATCTAGTCCCAAGTCCCGCTGAATAGTTGCAACATTCTTTTTCTTCCTTTCACCGAACTTCTTAGGTCTCCGTTCTGGATGCAAAAGCCAGTAGTGTGCCTCATCGTGTCCTTCTTTCTTGCAATGAGTGCATGAAGGTTTATCCTTCTATAGAGTGTTTTCTTTCCTCTCCTTCCATTTCAATTTCTTCTTTTCCTTGCTCTTGCTTATAGGATATTTAGATGATCCCACAACCTCTGGGTTTACATTCTTGCCTCTAGCTTCTAGATGTGTGGCTTGAATTGATACATCATCTAAGCTAGTGGGATTAAACATGAGAATAGTATGCTTTAAATAACCATGCAGACTACCTATATACTTCAATAAAGTCTTAGGTGAGTCCAAGGATATACCTAGAGTTAAAGCTCCTTTCTTGAATTCCCAAGTATAAATTTGTACACTCTAACCCCCTCAATTGGTGAAGAGTTTGCTAACTTATCATTTCCTGCTGCAAGTAAGCTAAAGGATAGAATTGCCTTTTGATACTAGAAACAAATTCATTCCAGGTAGAAATGATTTTACCATGTTTTTGCAGATCATCTTGTGTATTGCCTTCCCACCATACTAGTGTAGTTCCTCCAAGTCGAAGGCTAACCAGATGAATCTTCTTCTTTTTTGAATCAATGTTCTGCACCCTGAAATATACATCAGTCTGTAGTATCCAATTATCTAGCTTCCTTGCATTTAGTTCTCCATCATAAATTGGAAAATCAAACTTCACATCTAATTTAATCAAAGACATTTTCTTCTTTTTCTTATCAGGGCTAGTTTTATGTGAAGAAGATGATGAGGATGATGAAGGTGGTGATGGACGGGATGGTGGAGGAAGCATTTTCTCTTTCGTTTTTCCTTCTGGAGGGGCAACTAGAAAAGGTTCCTCTATTCCTTTGTTTGGTTTGCGTGTTGAAGTGCTTTCACCTCGACCGTTCTTAAATTCCAGATACATCTCCTCCACCATGGCTCTCATGGCCATAAAGCTGTCCATGAATTGAGATTCTGATCCTAGTGGAGCTTCTTCTGTCATTCTCCTTTGAGAATAGAATCTTCCAACCTCTGGGTTGGCCTTAACAAGTTCTCCTTCTCCTAGTCTAAGCTTTAAGTTAGTTAGCATTCAAAATCTAACACAAGCTTGTCTAACCTTAACAAAACCTAATGCTCTGATACCACTTGATCTGAAAATGAGATCTTAAATTAATATTAAGGTATTATAGACTCGTGTGTAGGAATGCCTATATTACTTAGTGCAACAGATTGAGAAGATTGTGAATAATATAGATAATGAGCAGTCAGGAAACATAACAGACACACACATCAACACATCAACACAGTCAAAATAATAAAGGAGTTCACCAAACTTCATGGCTACGTCTCTTGGTCTAGCTTTTAGTGTTGGCCTCTATATTATGCCTTCAAGAGAAGATTATTACAAGTGTGAGCTCAAACCGAGTCTCAACACAACAATGACAAAAAAACAGGGATTTACTTGAAATCCTCAAGTCTATAAGAGTACATAGACTCTCCCTCTTGCTCTTTGTATTTTGCTTTCTCTTTCTCTCTCTCTGTCTAACCAACTGCTTCCCCCCTCCTCTCTGCCATTGAATGGATTTTAAGCTTATCGGCACTGTCGATTTACCTCCATTCTCAAGCTTTCTGGCTCTCGACCGTTGTCCATTCAAATCCTTGTAGAGTGTTAAACAACCATTGCAAAGCACTCTAAGGTATGGTGGCCAGTTATTTTCAAACAGAAAGGACCAGCGCAGGTGAAAATCCCCTAAAATCACACTTCTCTATTTACACAGAGAAATACCAGGAAAACACTAAAAAACAATGGAAAATCTACCAAGGCCGGACTTCAAAAGATATTGAATCCGACCTATAATCCTATTGGGTTCATTATTGCATCACTATCACAAGTCAAAAACGCCCATATGCCATGGTTTCCTTTGTATTTGGGTTTATAACGGAAATACACAAAATAAATTAAAACATTGAAAAAGCTGACAAACGCTTTTATATCGAAACTCAAATATTATAGAGCCACATCTATAATTCCTATTGGGTCCAGCTTGATCGCAATTGCATATAGCATGTCAATATCCCTTTGTATTACCCGATCTTCGATCCTCGATTGCTCCGATCGGCCTCATCGACTATTGGCTCATTGGTGGTATCACTGCTCAAATGGTCCCTAAAAGTGTTGCTTCACTACCTAAAGGAACAAGGTCAGCTGATTACATCATCTCCCAGAAGTTCTCGACTAAAAACTGCTCATAAATGGTCAAAACTAGACCATACTGAATACCTAGTGCAGAGGATACGATGCATATCACCTTCCTAGTGTAAAGGGTGCGATGCATACTGGATGGCCCCTCTATAGGGTGTGATGGGAGAGAATGGAAAAATGGCTGAGACAGTTTGCGAGGTGGAAGATCATAGAATCTTCTAGAAGCTTCCCCTCTGACACTTGCCACTCTATTTTCGACCAGGGATGAGCAAGAGATCATCAGTCTCCAAGTGGAATCAAGAACTATCAGAGAGAGGACACTAATCAAGACCCCAGAAGATGACTCACCCCCCTACAATCATCTATATATGGATCCCTCATCATAGAGATCCGGAAGTTGGAATCTTGTATCTTGTAGAGAAGTGTTGTTATTTTTCTGGTGAAACTTCATAGTGTTGGGTGATCTAAGCTTTGCATGAGGTGAAGAAGGGCTTTCTTGCTAGCGAATGATGCTGGGTCAAAACAATTGGTTGTAATCCTCTTGCTATTCTTGACATTAATAAAGCTGTTCAAGTTTTCCTCCACATTCTTGTATGTTTGATTGTATATGCATTTAGGTGGTTAATACATATCTGGTCCTATGTTATTTATGAATATAGATCTCTTTCTTCGATAGTATTATGGTGCTCTGATTCCACAGGTGCTCTTTGAAGCTGGGAAAGGAAGAAGAAACAACAAAGATCTATTAGGAAGGAGAGGAATCAAGCAAGGAACCAAGCGCAAGACCAAGGTTGGTGTCCTTTGTTCCACTCTTATCCATTTTTCATAAAGGAAAGTGAAAGTAGTCTTTACTTGTTTGCTTCTAAGATAACTACAACTCTTAGAGAGAATAGCAGCTCCAAGTGGACACTATTCCCGGTAACAATAAGAAAGACATATTGGGAGATTTTGCCTAACTTTACCTTGAAGAATCCAAACTCAGTCTAACTAGTAGGGTTGGAAAGAGGAAACATAGGGCTACCACAAGACAAAATTTTAGACCTTGGGAGGTTGAAATCATATAGAAATAATAGTTTCAAAATCAGCCTACCAACAAGCTCAAAATTGTTGGATGTGGAGCATGATTGTTTAGACGTCTTTGTTTCAGCCAGATGTATACCCCAGGAATTTTGTACACCCCTCCATGTAGGGGGCTGCAGGGGGCCGATCCCTCCTGACTGGGGGGTCCGAGGGCCAGGGGTCTATTGACGGTGGTTCGGGGGCAGCGCACTCGAAGCTAAAAACATATGTAAAATTGCCTTGTAAAAGTACAGTAATTTCTAGTCAATCCGAGCCGTTCATTAGGCAGATGATCTGACGATAGAACTTATGTTTAGTTTAGGGTTTTTTCCCTAGAAGGCAACCCCTCTCTTTGTATGAGGGAATTGTATTGAGTTTGTGTAATGGATGTGTATTCTCCAAGCAAGAAACAAAGAGGCGAGACTGTGAGAGAAAACAAAGGATATTACAATGGATCTACTGTAGGTTGTGTCTCTTCATTTTGATGGATAATAGAAAGGAAGGAACAACTGTTTTGGGTGGACGTAGCCCAAACTAAGTGAACCACATATATCTGTGTCTCTCTTATTTTATGTGTTTTTTGTGTTTATATTCCTGCAATATTTTATGTGTTCCATTGATCTGTAATATATAATTCTCTAACAACTGGTATCAGAGCCAAAGGTCTATTTGTCTGATAAACTCGCAAGAAAGAAGGGTTCCTCGTTTGAGTGGGAGAAATGGGAGAAGATGGTAAGTTTAGGGTTGAGAAATTTAACAGCCAAAACTTCTCACTGTGGAAGATGCAGATGGAAGATTATCTATATTAGAAAGATCTATACCTACCATTGGGCAGAAAAACAAAGATGCAGACAGGTATGACAGATGAAGAATGGAACCTTCTTGATAGAAAGGCACTCGGAACAGTATGGTTGTGCCTCGCATCGTCAGTCGCCTTCAACATTCTGAACGAAACAACACAGAGGGTTTGATTAAGGTGTTGGAGAAACTATATGAAAAACCCTTGGCCTCAAACAAGGTATTTCTTATGAAACTGTTATTTAATATGGAGATGTCGGAAGGTGGATCTATTGTAGACCATCTAAATGATTTTAATACTGCTACAAGTTAGTTATGTTTTGTAGGGGTAAAATTTGATGATGAAATGAGATCTCTGTTATTCTTGTGCTAATTATCAGAAAGTTGGAATGGTTTAGTAATGGCCATTAGTAACTCTGTTTCTGGATCTATTACTTTAAAGCTTGATGATGTTGTTGGTGCTATCCTTAGTGACGAAATGCGATAGAAAAGCTTCGGTGAGACATCAGGTAATGCTTTGAGTACATAGTCTAGGGGAATAAAATTGGAAAGAGGAAAGAGCTTAGGATATCGCAGTAAATCAAGGAAAGGCAGATCCAAGTCCAAATTGGGGATAGTGTGCTAGAAATGCGGAAAGAAAGGACACCTAAAGAAAGACTGTGGATGTCAGAAGGGAAAAGAAGGAGATTCACAGTAAGAAAACAATCATGAAGAAAATGTGACACATGAGGTGTTACAAGATGCTCTGATTCTTTCTTTTGAAAATATTACTAATTCCTGGGTGGTAGATTCAGGGGCCTCATTCCATGCCACACCTGATAAGAAATACTTTCATGATTATGCTCAAGGAGATTTTGGACAAGTTCGTTTGGGTGATGATAAACCCTGTGAAATTGTTGGAATGGGTAAGGTTCTTGTAAAACAACAAAATTGAAACTAATGGGTACTAAAGGAGGTAAGGCGTGTTCCAGATCTAAAGAAAAATTTGATTTCAACAGGGCAATTAGGTGGTGAAGGTTGTGTGACAACTTTCACATATAAAGCTTAGAGGGTCACCAAAGGAGCCCTGGTAATAGAAAAAGGCGAAAAGGTTGGTATATTGTATTTATGCAATGATTTCTCTAACTCTGTTAATGTTTTAACTTCCAAAGTGTAGGTCTTAACCCCGTACAGAAATTACCTGCATACGAATTCTGAATCACAGAAAAATAAACAATGCGAGAGCATAACACATAAAACACATATACACAGAGATTTCCCACTGGATCCCAAGGCCGAGACTACCAGCTTAATTTTTCATTATGTTCCTTTCAATGTTACAATACATATTTATACATGCTGAAGCATCCAATACCATGGACCGAAAACCATCGCGTCCAAAACCATGGACCGAAAACCATAGGTAGGTTCGCCCAACCTAATATAGGGTCCAAATTATTTTTCCTAGGGGGGCTACCCGCCGCCCTCAAACCCGCTGGACAGGGGGCAGTGATCCCCCCGCTGCGCAATCAACGCAATGAAGGGGGGGCTCCATCCCCCCTCTAACCCCACTTGTTGTTTTCTTTCCACAGGGGGCCACAGGAGAGCTTAGTCATTTTTCCAGCCCTGAAATGCCCATCGTTTCTCTACACCAAGAGAACTTCTCAGAGCTCACAGATTTTGTCAATGCATCTACATTATTCTTCAAAGTGTCCACCTTTACCAGGAACACCTTTTTGTCTTCTATCATATCCCTCACAAAGTGATACTGAACATCAATGTGCTTTGTCTTTGAATGATAAGTAATGTTCTTTGCCAAGAAAATTGCACTTTGGCTGTCACAGTCTATCCTTATAGCTCCCTATAGTAACCCCATACTTGAACACAATCTCTGCAACCAAACTACTTCCTTGCTTGCATGAGTGGCTGCCATGTATTCTGCCTCTATAGTTGATAGTGCCACTACAGATTGTTTCTTACTCATCCAACTGACTGCACCTCCAAATAGGTTAAACACATACCCACTTGTAGATCTTCTCTGATCCAGATCTCCAGCCCAGTCTGCATCAACAAAGCCACAGATATCCAACACCCTGTCCAATCCTGGTCTTCCTTGGTAGCACAAACCATAATCACTAGTGCCACGCAAATACCTGAAAACCCGCTTCACTGTTGTCCAATGCTCCTTCCCTGGTTTTGACATAAACCTGCTCAATACTCCCACTGCATGTGCAATGTCTGGTCTAGTACAGACCATGGCATACATCAAGCTACCGATTGCACTTGCATAACACGGGACATGTCTTCTTCCTCTTCTTGTGTCTTGGGACACTGTTCAACAGATAACCTCACACCTACAGGAATAGGAACCTTCACCGGTTTACTATCCTGCATATTGAACCTCTACAATATTGTCTCGACATACTTCCTCTGATTTAACCAGAGATTCCTCTTTGCCCGATCTCTTTTAATTTCCATGCCCAAAATATAGTTTGCAGCACCGAGATCTTTCATGTCGAATTTGGAGGACAATTGGGTCTTCAAATCCTGGATAATTTCTTTGTCATTTCCAACCAGCAACATATCATCCACATACAAGACTAGATAAATAACACGGTGACCAATTAATTTAAAATACACACAGTGATTTTCTTTGCTTTTGGTGAAGCCAAGTCCTCGTATAATTGTATCAAATTTCTGATACCACATCCTTGGTGACTGTTTTAACCCATACAAAGACTTCTTTAACTTCCATACTAGTTCTTTCTTACCCTTCACCGTAAAGCCTTCAGGTTGCTTCATGTATATTTCCTCTTCCAAATCCCCATGAATAAATGTTGTCTTCACATAAAAGTAATCTAATAGAAGTTACCTTGGCAACAGGAGAAAATCAATTCCTGGCACCTAGGAATAACCTTTTGCTACCAACCGAGCTTTGTATTTCTCCACCTTCCCTTATGCATTTCTCTTCTTTTTAAACTCCCATTTGCTGCCAATGGGTTTCCTTCCAGCTGGCAACTCCACCAGATCCCAAGCCTCATTTTTGTGCAAAGATGCCATTTCATCAACCATGGCCTCTTTCCAGAGTTTTCCATCTTCTGAATCCACTACTTCCTTCACAATTCTGGGATCATCATCAGTAACAGACAAAGCAAAATTTGAATAGAAAGTAGATGGACTATACCTTTCTAGCTACCTTCTTTCTCACACTGATCTTCTCATAGCCATAGTTTGTGGCTCTTCATCTTCTGATTCCTCCTCTGCTACAGAGCCAGATTCTTCCTCCTTTAGTTCAAACTCTATCTTCATAGGTTCCTTTGGTTGGAATTCATGTTTAATAACATCTTTCAGCTCTCTGAACACCACATCTCGACTGTACACAACCTTCCGTGTGACTGGGTTCCAAAGCTTATAACCCTTTAAACCATTCTGATATCCAATAAAGATGCGCTTTTCAGGTTTACTATCCAACTTGGTTCGTTTCTCCTTTGGAACAAGTACATATGCATCACATCCAAATACCCTCAGATGTGAAAGAGAGGGTTTCTTACTAGTCCATACTTCTTGTGGAGTCTTATCATCCAACGCTGATGAAGGTGACCTGTTGACCAGGTAACATGTAGTATCCACCGCCTCTGCCCAGAATTCTTGTCCTAACCTGGCACCACTGAGCATGCTTCTTGCCCTTTCCATCAACATCTTGTTCATTCTTTCTGCGACTCCATTTTGTTGAGGTGTATATGGAGTAGTCTTCTGACGTGCTATACCACACTTATATAATTCTTCAAATTCCTTGCTGCAGAATTCTCCACCATTATTTGTCCTCGGCACCTTTATCTTCTTCTCTATCTCATTTTCCACCAGAGCCTTAAATTCTTTAAACTTGTCAAAGACTTCAAATTTCTTCTTAAGGAAATATATCCATGTATTCCTTGAGAAGTCATCTATAAATGATACATAGTACACAGACTTACCCAGTGATGGAACTTTCACAGGTCCAAGCACATCACCGTGCACAAACTCTAATATCTGTTTCGTCCTCTTACCACTAGAGGGGAAACTCACTCGATTCTACTTCCCATATACAAAATTTTCACAGAAATCAAAGTCCAGAGAGCTATTACTCATACCTTCTACCATACCTTTACCATGAAGTATTC
>APFE030450507.1:0-20372 GCA_000404065.3 Pinus taeda | reverse complement strand
GGTTTGAAAATGGAATTCATCAAAACTTGAAATGTAAAAGGTGCATTGGTAAGGCCAAAAGGCATGACCAAAAATTCATAATGACCCTCATGAGTTCTAAATGTTGTTTTCAGAATGTCTTTAGTCTTCATTTTGATTCGATAATATCCTAAATGAAGGTCCAACTTGGTGAAGTAAACTGCTCCATGCACTTCATCAAATAATTCATCAATGATAGGAATGGGAAATTTATCTTTAATAGTGAGCTTGTTGAGCTCCATATAATCCGGACACATGCGCCATGATCCATCCTTCTTGTGCACCAATATATTGGAGTAGAGAAAGAACCTTGACTAGGTTGAATTATACCAGCCTCTAGCATTTCTGCAACCATATGTTCAATTTCACTCTTTTGCACATAGGGATATCTGTAAGGCTTGATGTTTGGAGGAACACTTCCTGGAATAAAATAAATAGCATGATCATGATCATGAATAGGTGGGAGGCCTTCGGAAGTCTCAAGTACCTTGGAATGATTGTCCAAGACTTTTTGGAGATTTGGAGAAATAGATGATTTCGAAGCAGGAACCTCTAGTGAACATAATTGTGCAATTATGCCATGTTGTTCTTTATTTAGAAGCTTTTTCATGTCGTTATAGCTGATTATCTTTCCTAGTTTCCCTGCGATAGCCCTTAATTCAAATTCCTTTTCTTCTGAAAAAAAAATTCAAGAAAAGTTCTTGAAAATTAAAAGCTATCGTACCCAAAGATTGTAGCCATTGGACTCCTAGTACATCAGCACCACCCATTTGAATAGAAAGCATTGAACTATTCAATAGATATTCTCCCATGGATAGCTTGATATTATAGCACTTTTTTAGAGCAATTTATGGTTCTTCCATTTGAAACCATTACTTGACACTTTGGTTCTGGGTATAGGAAGAAATTCAATTGCTTCGCTATCTTACAATGAATAAAATTATGTGTACTACCCGAATCAGTCAGTGTTATTACCTTTTTCTTCTTGATATGTCCTTTTATCTTGATAGTTTGAGGAGTGGTTATTCTGGCCAATTCATTACAAGATATGGTTGGATTCATTTATTCTTTCTCTAGCATTTTTTTCGTGGTGTGTACCCTCTTCATTTGATGTTTCTTGTTCTTTTTATTCTTCCTCTTCACAATCTATGTAAAATAATTTCTTCTCAACACACTTCTGACCTTTACTATATTTTCTATCAAAACTGTAACAAATCCCTTTCGCTCTTTTTTATTCCAATTGTTGTGGTGTCAACCTTGTAGGTTGTGGAAGGCTAGGGGCAACACTTCCATATTTATAGTTGTGATTGGTAGGCTTCCTTTTTTCCATAATTTTGCTTTCAATTTTTCTTGCCAACCTGAATGCCTTTTCTAATGAATCAGGTTCCCAAATGTGAACCTCATGTTGGATGTTATCCTTTAATGTCCCTACGAACACATCAATCCTATGCTCCTATGGAATATATTTTACCCTTATATTCAATTTTTGGAAGTCCTCAATGTGCTCCACCATTGAACCTTTTTGTTTTAGATTTATCAATTGGCTAAAAAATGTGTTTCTTTTTGTATCCTCATAATGTGCTATTCTTTCTTCTATAAAAATTGCACAAGTGACAATTTGTTTACGAGAGAAAATCCATCTATACCATACAACTGATTGGTTTCCAAACATAAAGTTGCAATGTGTACCTTTTGTGTGTTTTTCACATTATGGAGATCGAAATATTGCTCCATCTATAGTATCCATGTTGTTAGAGTCAGTCTTGTCATCCCTCCGTCAGAGATCATTTCTCTTTTTGCATTTCATTTTTAGGTGTCTCGCTCGATTCACTCAGTTGCATTCCGCTAGGGGAATTCCATAATCTGATGGAAGGGCCTTGTCACTCATTACCCCTCATGCCTTATCCTGTTGGCTCAGGTCTGTTCATCAAATTAGTTTTAAGGTCATTTATAGTCGTGTTTTGGCCTCTTGTCAGCAAAGAGTTGTTATAAGATTTTTAGGTCCTTTTAGGTCTAGGATTTAGTTGATTTAGTCCTCAAAGTGCCCAATTATGCCAGCAGGCCAGAGGGAGGTTCAATAAGTTTTCATTTCAAGATTTTCATCATCAATAATGCTCAAGGTTTATTCCTCTTCAAAACTCTATTTTGAAAAGGAAATCGCCAAATTAATTGTTTGTAATAAGTATGTATTTTTAAAGTCCACCATAAAGTACTTCAAATGCAGACTCTGGTCATTTTTTGCCGAAATCCGATGCCACCACCCCTGCAAAAGTTGACAAGATTCGTCATCAGCTCAAAATCAGTGGAAACAAAGAACAAAGTATGTATTCAAGGTGTAAAGTGTCAAAGTCCAAAATATTGCAGAAATGGGTCGTTACAAATCAAAGGTCAAAGCTATGCCTTTATATAAATATTTCTATGTTTATCAATGCCATTTGCACTCAAGAAGTCGATTGAATTTGAAGCTTAGTGGAGAGAGGGAAAAAATTGTAAATTTTAAAGCTAAGACTGTGTTTAGAGTGCACGCGGCGAATTGGAGGAAGGCGCGGCGCACATAGGCCACGCGGCGCATTGGGCCGATTTTTTCCGTGTAAATTTGCACTGTCACGGCAAATCTAGGAGGCGCGACACACTGGGTTTGTGTGCAGCGCACAGAGCCGACATACAATTTTTTTTTTTGCCTTTGTTCCTTAAATCCAAAACAACTCGATCTCCTCGGCTCCCTATAAGTTCAAATCGTGTTGTTATTGTCATCAACCCATGTTTGGTGTGATTTGATAAGGATAGTGTTGTGAATCTCATTAATTTTATCGATGAAAGAAAAATTGCTACTTGGACCGTGGATGGAACTGCAGCTGTACAGGTGAAGTATATGAAGGATGACGACGTCTGTTTAAAGATACCTTTCTAAGATGTCTTTACATTAACTGTAAAGCTACTCAAAATACATTCAAGACATGAAATGTTGGCATTCTTGTCGCAATTCAACTCATGTAGCCTGTGGGTGCTTTGGTTACCAAGTATCTTACACAGTTTGTCGAAATTTTTGATTGCTATCAAAGTGCTGATGATTCAACACTTTCCCAGGATTTCTATTGAATGTTGAGTCGTCCATATGCTTTTTCGTGTATTGAGGCTCAGAACATCACCTGAATTCAGACCTAGTCATTCACATGGTCGCTCTTTCTAGATCCACAGTATGAGAATGTGAAATATAGCATCTATTGTGATATGTATGCCACTTATGCCTATGATTTTAAGTTCGAGAAACAAAAATGGCTTCAATAGGAACTCAGATGCTAAGCTATTTTTATTAAAAGACAGTTTATTCAAATGGCAAAAAGGAAAGCGAACATTCAAAGACTAAAATGCTTAAATTTTAAAACAAAGACATCAACCATAGCAGAGAAATAAGTCACGTGGCCTTTTCTTGTCTTCAGGTGCGATTCAAAGGGATTTACACCTACAGATTTCACCTCTTCATCGGTCATCAACATATTCGAGTAGAAAATGTAACGCTGCTTCTTTACTGATGGTTGGCTTTTCATCTTCTGTTAATAATTATTAAACAATCCCCTATGTTTGGTCGATCTATTTTCCCATAGTGGAGTTTATTTATTGTATTGAGAATGATTTGTAAAGGGTTCTGAGTTCTAGGGAAAGGTGTGGAAAAAAGCTCAGTGCTTCACTGTACAGTTTGGCAAGGAAATTAATGAAATGACGCAGCTCTAATTCATGAGATTCATGTGGTATGAGTTTAGCATATGTCTCTTCTTCATGTTTCATATGTATTTTGTTATGTTTCACTATTCATTCATAAACATTCCCAGTTGAAGGTTTTTTAAGTAATAAAGGTAGAATCGAGTTATTGCTCTGCCTTGGAAAAGCATTCATCCTCTATGTGTCTTCTTCTGTTTAAAAAGGATTCATTGGTTATGCCCTTTTCAACCTCTCAACAGTCCTTCCACTCCATATTATTTCATTTCGATTGCTAAACCTCCTGCCTATCTTACCTCGTTAAATACTTTGTGTCTTTGACTTAATTTCCCAGCTCATGCTGTCCTTTGTCCCATACAGCCCTGAAATTTCAGTCATTCGTTAAATTACCTCTTTCATATTTATTTACTAGCCTAAAATCAGTATTCATCTTTAGTCATCTCAGACCATATTGTTTATTTTTACTGAGCGTGACCCGGAGAGAGCCCTCTCCTGTTCTAGTTGGTCTAGCTACCAGACTGAGTGTGGTTTGTGGTTATCCTGAATTTTGCCTTCCTTCAGCCTAAGGTAGATTTAGGCTCTAACATAGTGGCGACCACACTGGGGAAGAAATTATTTGTTTGTTAGTATTCTTCGTTGTGTAAACTACATACAGAGTTTGACGATTACCCAAGTAGCCTTCGAAATGCTATTAGGCTTAACCTACAAACACCCCAATACTTCTGATAATTCTAAGCTTCCGGATGATCAGTTTAAGATTTGATAGGCTGAGTAAGTTGTTTATGTCCTTTTGACCTTTTGAAAATAGCACGCTAGCTTCAAGAAGATATACCAGAGCTAATCCAGATCCAGATCCTCCTCCTGTCTACGAAAATCCCAATTTTATTCCAAGACTTCTTCGTCAAGAGAGCTTTGTGACTCCCGTGTTTAAATCCTATTCATGTCCTGCACTTTTTGAGTATCTTGAAGGGCTTGATTTTGATGAGCATCTTGAAATATCATTGTTTGAGACCAAATCCGAAAGTGCTGTTGGCGCTACTATCCCCAATCCGCATTTTCTTGTAGACCTAGAAACTGAAAGGGCTAACCGGTCAATTGATGATTATATTTTGACACAGCTTCAAACTTCGATTGTGGCTTCAAACCTCATTGATTTTCTAGAAACTACATCTACAACTCTTACAGCTTCTGCAACCCCATCTAGATCAAGGATTCCCACTGAAATGCCTTTCATTCCTGTAATCCCTGTGCAGCCTATTGTCACATATCAAAATTTGCAGCAAATTCACCTCCATCTACTCCTTCTACATCCAAAATTTCTTCTCCTCCGCACACCCCTCCTCATATGCCTCACATATCAGCTGCACACACTCCTCCAACATCCCCAAGACCAAATCCACCAAGAGTGATGGCTACTCGTTTTGCACCTCTTGTGCTGCCTCAAGTTTTGGATGATATGCCCGCAGATTATCAAAGAAAAATTCCTTTGTTTGATGGCACTCCTCATAGCCTTACCGCTCAGCAACATGTGGACAAAATGGTAGATTTCTGTGACCTTCATGAGATCGATGCAGAAAATGTGACAATGAGACTCTTTGTACAAACATTTGCGGGTGAAGTTAGGAAATGGTTTAGAACGTTTCCGGTTGCAAGTATCACTACCTTGGCCGACCTACAAAGACAATTTTTAGACCGCTTGGAAGTGAAAAAGAATCCTCTTCAGATTCTTGCTGAATATGATTAGATCAAGTGAAACGTTGGTGAGTCGGTCCAAGACTACTGCATTAGATTCAATTCCGTTTATAATGCAATTCCTGATCATCTAAGGCCACCTGTGGGGCTAGCCATGATGAAGTTTCTGGATGGTTTTGATGTCGACATGGCTTATCAACTAAGAGAGAGAGAGCCGGCCACAATGGAAGATATGCAGAAGATCGCGGTCAGCGTTGAAGCAAATTTGCTGACCAAGAGGGCTAGAGCAAGAGAAGAAAAGAAGGTCACCGTAAAAGAAGAGTCTTCCTCGATAGATCAATTACTCTGGAAGGTAGAGAAGATGTTTGAAAGGGTGAAACTTTACAAACTTGAGCCACAAGTTAGAAATCCTAACTTCTGTGTCCAGCAATAGCCACAATATAGAATAAAACAGAGAGAGCAGTGAGCCCAAGATCAGATAGCACAGCAGCCAGTACAGCCACCTCTGCAGAAAAATTTTGTGCATGGGCCAGAGTCAGATGAGGAAGCAAATGTGATAGGGGAAGAAAACCACTTCTTTACTCCTGATGATTTTCCAATTTATATTACTGAAGATGAGGAGTATGCAGAAAGTTCAGCTGCACACAAAGATGCAGATTTCATTCTAGCAAATGACACAGTTTTGGACGAAGAATCAGATGAGTATCAAAGAGGTTATATGAATGCTCTGTCTGTTCAGCAGCGGCAATATTCACTTAGAAACAAATATGTGTCTGTTAACCCAATGCAGAAGAGGAAGGGAATTTCAGCATCAAAGAATGATTTACCTATTGTACAAAAGAAAGGGAAAGAGGCAGTTGATCCTAATATCAGCAAATCACCATCAGTAGAAAAATCAAATTAGCCAATTGTATCAAAAGAAAAGGAAAAGAAAGATGTCCCAGTCAAAGAGGTAGAAAAGACTTAAGCTTTTAGTTTAGAGAATGAAATTTCTAAATTGAAGGTATCCATTCCCTTGAATGAAATAATGAGGAACAACAGTTATAGAGGGCAAGTTTCTAAAATTTTGAATTTTGATCCAATGTCTGATATGGTGAATGTTGAAGATGATCAACACGAATTGATTTTTGGGCCAGCATTGAATGTTGAGTCTCCAGATAGTGATGTGCCACCTTTTTATATCAGTTTAAGATTGCATGATTTTGTGTTACATAATGCCATGTTCGATTCTGGAGCTTCCCACAATCTTATGCCCAAGGCTATCATGGAGAAGCTCGGTTTGAACATCACTAGGAAATACCATGATCTCTATTCATTTGATTCTAGTAGAGTAAGATGTATCGGGCTCATCAAAGACTTGGTGGTGAGTCTAGAGAAAATCCCAACGAAGAATGTTTTGATGGATATTGTTGTGGCAGACATTCCTCCCAGATTCGGTATGCTTCTTTCCAAGTCTTGGGGAGCGAAATTAAAAGGGACATTACAACTAGATTTCTCCTATGCAACGATTCCTGTGTTTGGCCAAATGAGAAAATTGTACCGGGAACAAAAAATGAAATACATGATTACAAGCAAGGAGAAACTGATTATTCTTTCGATTAATTATGTACATACGGATCTAGAGTCTTTTATTTTGTATTCAGATAGATTCAATGAGGTAGATAGTTAGTTAGTTGAAGCATAAAATATTCTAGAAATAGTAGAGAATTTCAAAGAAGTTTTGAAGAAAGAAGGACAAGAACAACAGAACACTGTTGAGCAATCAGCTAAAGGTAATGGACATCAAACAGAAAAAACAGAGCTAGCAGATTTTCAGCACTTAGAAGAAGATGAAGATGGACTGTGGACCATGGATTTCGATGGTGCCATGGGAAATGATGGTGCTGGAAGGTATATGGGTACGCAGTCCTTTTTCCGCTCCGAACAAAGTGCCTAGTAATGTGCAGGTATGTTCTTACAAGCTAGCTTTTGATTGTTCGAACAATGAGGCTGAGTACTAAGCTTTGATTGCTGGCCTAAAAATTCTAAGAAAGATGAATGCTAAGAGGATTGTTGTATATGGCGAATCCAAATTGGTGATTAAGCAAGTTAAAGGCGAATATCAAGCAAAGCACCCTTGGATGCGGGCTTACCGAAATGTAGTCCTAGATATCCTAAAATTGTTTTCAAATTATACGATCACGTGTGTGCCTCGTATCCAAAATGGTATTGTAGATGCACTTGCTAAGACAACAAGCAATTTGAAAATTCTTATGAACTCAAGTAATAAATTTGAAATCCATGTCAAGCATCGTCCGACTGTCACAGAAAATCAGAGATATTGGCAAGTTTCCCAAGACGATGAGGAGATCGATGACTTTCTGCAAAACAAAGGTAAGTTCAAAGATACCTCGATTGATGTAAACATGACGATGGCAAAGATGATGTGCAAAACAATCAAATGGAAGTGTTGCAGCTAAAGGATAACATTATTCCTAAAGGCTTGATACCTTTAGAAGAACTCTTTGATCAAGATGACGTAGCCCGTAAACCAACGTTGCAGCCAACAAACAAGGGTATTGAAGAGGTCAATATTGGAATAGCTGCAAATCTAAAAATGGTAAAACTGTCCAAAGCATTGCCACCAAAGGTAAAAGCCAAATATATCAGTTTGATGTCATCTTTTGATGATGTGTTTTCTTGGGATTATTCTGACTTGAAGACATATGATACTAATATAATTCAACACACTATTCCCATTAAGCCTAATAAAAAACCTTTCAGACAGAAGTTGAGAAGGCTAAATCCAAAACTACTGCCATCAATTGAGAAGGAGATAAACACTTTGTACAAATCAGGAATCATTGTTCCCATCAGATTTTCTTATTGGATCTCTAATTTGGTGCCTGTACGAAAGAAGATAGGTGAGATTCACTTGCGCATTGATTTTAGGAATCTCAATAAAGTTTCATTGAAGGATAATTATCCATTGCCCAAAATAGATCATGTACTTCAGCGAGTAGTTGGAGCATCTCGTATGTCACTACTCAATGGTTATTCTGGATATAACCAAATTTTTGTCCATGAAGATGACTGAGACAAAACAGTGTTCACCACTCCGTGGGGAACTTTTCATTATGCTAAAATTCCCTTTGGTTTGAAGAACGTGGGGGCCACATTTCAGCAGGCAATGGACTTGGCTTTCGCAATTGAGAAGGATGTCTTTTTGGTTGTGTACCTTGATGATTTGACGGTGTTTTCCAAATTAGATGAAGAACACATGTATCATCTGAAAATTGTCTTTCAAAAGTGCAGAAAATATGGTGTGTCGCTAAATCCGAAGAAGAGCTTCTTTTCCATTTATGAGGGAAAACTTTTTGGGCACATTATCTCAAAAGATGGCATTCATATTGATCCAGCACGTGTAGAAGTGATTCAGTAAATTGACTTGCCCTGGAATAAGAATGAGATTCAATCTTTTAATGGTAAGATGAATTTTTTACGTTGCTTTGTGCCTAATCTTGCTAAACACCTAAGAGAGATTACAAACATGCTTAATAAGGACAGCCAAGTGAAGTGGATGGAAGAGGTTGTAAAATATTTTAATTTAGTCAAATTGGCTCTTTCTTCAGCTCTGGTTCTAATCAGCCCGGATTACACTCAGGATTTTATATTGTTTTCATTTGCTTCGGAGCATACTATGGCAACAGTGTTAATGCAGAAAAGAGATGATCACGAAAGGCCAATTGCTTTCTTCAACCGAACTATAAGAGATGCAGCCTTGAAGTACAACATCATTGAAAAGCAAGCCCTTGCACTTGTGAAAGCATTGAAAGATTTTCGGGTATACATTCTTCATTCACATATTTTCGCTTATGTTCCTAACGCTGCTGTCAAGGATGTTTTAGTGCAGACAGATCCGGAATGAAGACGAGGCAAGTGGATTGCAGCTTTGTTGGAGTATGATGTGGAAATAAAGCCTACAAAGCTTGTTAAAGGACAAGGATTGGAAGAGTTAATGGCTGAATCAAACTTGCACACCTTAGACATAAATCTGATCGCTACTATGTCCGATGAGAATGATGAAGGTTCGTCAATGAAATGTTTGTTCTTTCTCCGTGGTATTTCGACATCATATATGTGCTGCAGAATTTGTCACCACCACCTAGCATGACTAGAAACAAAAGTAGAACTCTCAAATTAAAGGCTGCTAAGTTTTTCATTCTAAATTCTGCACTTTATTGGAAAGATGTCGATGGCGTTCTATTGAATTGTTTGGTGGAAGAAGAAGCAAAGCAGGTCATGGAGGATTTCCACAAAGGAGATTGTGGGGGTCACATTTTTTGGAAAACAACGACAAATAAATTTCTGAGAGTGGGGTACTATTGGCCGACATTGTTTGCTAATGTATATAAAGTTGTCAAGAGTTGTCATAAATGTCAGATTTTTGAAGGAAGGCAAAAATTACAGCCTTTCCTGCTTAAGCCCATTGAGGTGAGTGCCCCTTTTCAGCAGTGGAGGTTGGATTTCATTGGTGAAATTCATCCTGCTTCTTTCGGTCAGCTCGATGGATTCTCATGGAAATAGATTATTTCACGAAATGGATCGAAGTAATTCCCACCAAACAAGCTACAGATGCGGTAATTATTTCATTCCTGGAGAATAACATTTTGTCTCATTTTGGTTGCCCAAATAAGTTGATCACTGATAACGCAACAGCTTTCAAATCAAAGAAGATGATTGAGTTTTGTAACAAGTGTAAAATCATTTTGGGTCACTCAACTGCCTATCATTCGCACAGCAATGGGTTGGCAGAGTCTTCTAACAAATCTTTAGTCAACATCATTAAGAAGCTGCTGGAAATCAACAAGAAGAGTTGGCATAAGAAGTTGGTCAATGTGCTTTGGGCAGATCAGGTCAGTCAAAAGAAATCCATTGGTGTGTCCCCCTTTGAGCTTGTTTATGGAGTTGATACAGTGTTTCCTACCTCTCTTGCAGCTCCGGTAGTCAAACTTCTTCAGGAAGCCGGCAGTGAAGAAGATCATATGCAGAGAAGACTAAATCAAATGATCCATTTGCAGCAAACAAGAGAAGAAGTTTTCCGAAACACATCCAAGCTCTAGGAGAAGATTAAGAAAATCTATGACAGAAAAGCAAAGGTGGACAAATTGCAATTGGAGGAAGTGGTGCTCAAAATGGGATGCAAGAAATGAGGAAAAAGGTAAGCATGGTAAGTTTGAAAATCTCTGGAAAGGTCCTTTCAAAATTGCTGCATATCGTGGTCAGAATGCTTTCCTTCCGAAGGAGATGAACGGAGAAGATTGTCCAAGAGGACCGGTCAACGGTCGGCTACTCAAGCGGTACCATTTCTGAAAATTTTTCTGCTGTTTACATGGTCACTGTATATACCATTTTAGTTCAGCTCATAGCAAGAGTGTGTTGTGATCTTTTCTTCAGTTTGGGGCCCGAAGTGAAGCCTATAATTCTGAAGAAGGATTTCAGTTTTGGTTTGAGTTTGTCAAGTCAGTCTTTGAGTCATTTTAAGTTCAAATTTGAGTTAGTTTAAGTCAAGTTTCAGTTAATAAATGAGTCAAGAGTTTTGTGTTGTTTGTCGAAATAATGACTCCATAGCCCAATGGATGAAGGCATTGTCTGCTCTCCCAGAAATCTGTAGTTCTCGGCACCTCCCAGGAGCTACGATCCCATTGGAGCCAATGTTAGAGTCGGTCTTGTCATCCCTCCGTCAGAGTTCATTTCTCTTTTTGCATTTCATTTTTAGGTGTCTCGCTCGATTCACTCAGTTGCATTCCACTAGGGGCATGCCATAATATGATGAAAGGGCCTTGTCAGTCATTAGCCCTCATGCCTTATCCTGCTGGCTTAGGTCTGTTCATAAAATCAGTTTTAAGGTCATTTATAGTCCTGTTTTGGCCTCTTGTCAGCAAAGAGTTGTTATAAGATTTTTAGGTCCTTTTAGGTCTAGGATTTAGTTGATTTAGCCCTCAAAGTGCCCAATTATGCCAGCAGGCCAGAGGGAGGTTCAATAAGTTTTCATTTCGAGATTTTCATCATCAATAATGCTCAAGGTTGATTCCTCTTCAAAACTCTGTTTTGAAAAGGAAATCGTCAAATTAATTGTTTGTAATAAGTATGTATTTTTAAATTCCTCCGCCATGAAGTACTTCAAATGCAGACTCTGGTCATTTTTTGCTAAAATATGATGCCACCACCCCTGCAAAAGTTGACAAGATAATTTGGGACATGTGACCCTTGGGTCATGTTCAAGTGTTCGTCATTAGCTCAAAATTAGTGGAAACGAAGAACAGAGTATGTATTCAAGGTGTAAAGTGTTAAAGTCCAAAATATTGCAGAAATGGGTCTTTACAAAGCAAAGCTCAAAGCTATGAATTTATATAAATATTTGTATGTTTAGCAATGCCATTTGCACTCAAGAGGTCGATTGAAGGCGAAGCTTAGTGGAGAGAGGGAAAAAATTGTGAATTTTCAAGCTAAGACTGTGTTTAGAGTGCGCGCGGTGCATTGGAGGAAGGTGCGGCGCACATAGGCCACGCGGCGCATTGGGCCGATTTTTTCTGTGTTAATTTGCACTATCGCGGTGCATCCAGGAGGCATGGCGCACTGGTTTTGTGCACGACACACAGAGCCGACATACAATTTTTTTTTTGCCTTTGTTCCTTAAATCCAAAACAACTTGATCTCCTCGGCTCCCTATATGTTCAAATCGTCTTATTATTGGCATCAACCCATGTTTGGTGTGAATTGATAAGGACAGTGTTGTGAATCTCGTTAAGTTTATCGATGAAAGCAAAATTGCCGCTTGGACCGTGGATGGAATTGCAGCTGCACAGGTGAAGTATATGAAGGATGACGACATCTGTTTAAAGATACCTTTCTAAGATGTCTTTGCATTAACTATAAAGCTGCTCAAAATACATTCAAGACATGAAATGTTGGCATTCTTGTCGCAATTCAACTCATGTGGCCTGTTGGAAATCTAGTTACCAAGTATCTTACACAGTTTGTCGACATTTTTGATTGCTATCAAAGCGCTGATGATTCAACACTTTCCTAGGATTTCTATTGAATGTTGAGTTGCCCATATGCTTTTGCTCATGTATTGAGGCTCAAAAAATCCCATGAATTCAGACCTAGTCATTCACATGGTCACTTTTTCCAAATCCATAGTATGAGAATGCACAACATATCATCTGTTGTCATACGTATTCCACTTATGCCTACGATTTTAAGTTCGAGAAACAACAATGGCTTCAGCAGGAACTCAGATGCTAAGCTAGTTTTATTAAAAGACAGTTTATTCAAATGGCAAAAAGGAAAGCAAACAGTCAAAGACCGAAACGCTTAAATTTTAAAACAAAGACATAAACCGTAGTAGAGAAATAAGTTACATGGCCTATTTTTGTCTTTAGGTGCGATTCAAAGGGATTTACACCTACAGATTTCACCTCTTCATCGGTCATCAACATATTCGAGTAGAAAATGTAACGCTACTCCTTTACCAATGGTTGGCTTTTCATCTTCTGTTAATAATGATTAAACAATCCCCTATGTTTGGTCAATCTATTTTCCCATAGTGGAGTTTATTTATTGTATTGAGAATCATTTGTAAAGGGTTCTCAGTTCTAGGGAAAGGTGTGGAAAAAAGCTCAGCGCTTCACTGTACAGTTGGGCAATGAAATTAATGAAATGACACAGCTTTGATTCATGAGATTCATGTGGTATGAGTTTAGCATATGTCTCTTCTTCCTGTTTCATATGTATTTTTTTATGTTTCACTATTCATTCACAAACATTTCCAGTTGAAGGTTTTCTAAGTAATAAAGGTAGAATCGAGTTATTGCTCTGCCTTGGAAAAGCATTCATCCTCTGTGTGTCTTCTTCTGTTTGAAAAGGATTCTTTGGTTATGCCCTTTTCAACCTCTCAACAGTCCTTTCACTCCATATTATTTCATTTCGATTGCTAAACCTCCTTCCCATCTTGCCTCGCGAAATACTCTGTGTCTTTGACTTAATTTCCTAGCTCATGCTGTCCTTTGTCCCATACAGCCCTAAAATTTCAGTCATTCATTAAATTACCTCTTTCATATTTATTTACTAGCCTAAAATCAGTATTAATCTTGAGTCATCTCAGACCATATTGTTTATTTTTACTGAGCGTGACCTGAAGAGAGCCCTCTCCTGTTCTGGTAGGGCTAGCTACCGGACTGAGCGTGGTTTGTGGTTATCCTAAATTTTGCCTTCCTTCAGCCTAAGGCAGATTTAGGCTCTAACACATGTTACAGGATCCTTGCCATCAAACTTCCTCATATCGATCTATGCAACATGGTGGGTCTTCAATCCAACGTTAGAGTCTATGAAATCATAACTAACATTTATTTTGTTCTCATCATGAGTTTCCTTTACTACCCTTTCACCATTAGTAAGCATTTCTTATAGGAACTTTGTCAAATCTATCTACAAATCATCCATGTTTCCTTTAAGTTTTGCTTCTATACCATCCATATTAGCTTCCATGCCATCCATCTTAGCTTCCACGCCACCCATCTTAGATTACATGCCATTCATCTTAGCTTCCATGCCATTCTTTAAACCATCCATCTTAGCTTCGATGCATTTCTTTAAATCATCCATCTTAGCTTCTGTTACTTTTTGTGAGAGTGATATTTGTTGCACTTGGTCTCATAACTTTGATATATCATGTTGCATTTCTTCCTCTTCTTCATGAGTCATGTTAGAGATTTTAGGTTTCTTATTAGGTGTTTCCATTTTCTTTATTTGAGGCATCAATTAATGATAATTATGCTTCACTATGTCCTTTGAATTCCTTCAAGCTAATTTTTCAAACCAAACTTATGAAAAATTTTAAAAAGACTACACACTTTTTTTGGCTTTGTAGGAGCTCGATATTGAATCGGTTGTATCTCTGTAATTTCATATTTCCAAGGTTTGGCATTTTGTCTTATGGTAACCCTATGAGTCCTCATTCCAACCCCATAAATCTGATGAAGATTGGATTCTCCAAGAAAGAGTTATTTGAAATATCCCACAATGACGTGATTATAGATTCATTCAGTAGAGAAAACTTGTATGAAGTTCCATGTGCCACTATTTCAACCTTCAGACCTGAAACGAATACAAAGAAAACTACAGTCCAACCTCTTTTTGTACCTTTTTACAAAATTTTAATCGGATGCTCAAGGAGAAAGTTATTACGATTTTCCCCAGGTTATCTGTTTGAGATATAATTCGGGAGCATGTTTGAATCAGCGAAATCCTAGAATCCAAAGCTCTAATACCAATTGTTATGCAACCAGCTCACAAAATAGAAGAAACGATAGAGCAACGACTTCAAATCAACCTCTTCGAGGGGGAAACCTCCTTTACATTATACAAATGAGCAATTTTTGGATGATACAAATGACAAGACCTCGTTTCTACATATAGGAATCTAAGGGGTCACAATATAGTCAAAGTCAACATAACAATAATAATGTAAGGGAATAACAATAATAATAGTGGGGTTCTATGGGGCACAATAATAATAATATGGGGACAACATTGGCACAACAATAACAATAAGGGGCTACAATGACAATAATAATAAGGGAATACACTAGTATTATAGGGGCCTAACATTATTTCTTCCTTCAAACTCATTAATGTGTCTGTTAAGTTAGAAAAGTTCCCAACACCATGTTGTTCATCTGATTCATAGGAGAATCTTCATATTCTACTATCTTGATAGTCATCTTGATCTCTTCCTACAAGGCACACTATGTCAGCTAAACCAAATCATAAACAAGCCAACATACCTTAGTATAACTTGGGGAGGATATATCATCTGCAAGATTGACCATATTAACACAATACATATATAAACATAATAATATTAACATTTAATCATCATCTCAACCATCATCTAGTCATCAATGCATGACCATACCCACCACACATCATGACCTCAGGCATGGCAATATAACCATATCAATGTATGCATAACAACATATGTATAATATGCTTGCATACACATTACATAAAAACATTGACATGAAATCTAGTGCATAACTGACATAAACTCATGATAAACAAATCCAACAACAATTCCATTAACTGTTCACATGGAAACACCATTGCAACCATAACCAAAACCATGCATACATAGCTAGCTCATATACCAAAAACTTGAAAACACCTATGCAACCGACATGAATGCATGACCAACACCTAACCCATCTAGTCCAAGGGGTGAACCATGCTTTGATACCACTATGTAACATTCGTCTCCCATATCTACACAAGTAACTAGCCAACCGTGGTAAACATGTGACAAGAGGCTACTATGATCTGATTCAACCTCCTAGGTCAACTTAAGGAAGTGGAAGTGACAAAACAAAACCAAATTGGCCATCCACAAATCCTACAAAACCTCCAGGAGATACCCCACCATTCCAGGTGACCAAACCGTGATGAAAGTCAACAGTTCAAGCACCTAGAGCCCCAATCGCTCCCTTGCAAAACCCTCCAAGTGACTGAGGGTCCCAATCACTCCCATGAGCCTGCCTGAGTGTGCCTACACACTTTTTCTGCCAGTTTTATGCCAACATCTATGAGATTTAAAGCTAAATTATAGGGCTAGCACCTAGTCACTACACAGAACTTCATGGATTTTACAGAAATGAAAAAAACCATAGAGACAATGATGCCAATGCAAATTATTGAATAAAGACTTGACTAGACCCCTACTAGCGATGACAGAAATTTCATGAAACATGTCACAAATATGCATTCTATAGGTCATAATAACATATCTAAGCATCGGGGTCTTATACTTATCTACGAATCACTAAGAAGCATTGATGCCTTATCACATTAGTTTCATTATCATCTATTAGGTCATAGATTCATTTCTCAATCATTTACAAATCAAAACATGATGAGAACCATACGTTTTCACTGTCATAAAACATATCCATAACCAACATATAGACAACATAAATACTGAGGATACAATAGCCATAAATGCCACATATAATCTAGTGCTTTTGCATAGAAAATACCAAGGAAAGGAACTATTATTAATGAATGAAAAATCCAACCTCATATGGGACTACCACGTTCCACCCGACCATAGATTGGATGAGCCAAATCTCCCTTCATCCAATCACCCCTATGCCATATTGCAAGCATGAATATGGGACTCAAACTAAGAAAACCAACGAGGGATTCTCGAGGGTAAACCACCTCACCCTCATCAATAGAATCAGGCTTTACTACATATTCTACCATTCACCGGTCAAGGATTCCTAGGCCCACCAAGGCACACAATATTTGGCTTTACTATAACCCACAATCTGGTTGAGGGGTCACTAGGCCAGTGGCTTTACCATAATCCATAGTTTAGTTTAGGGATCACTAGGCCATGTGTTCCTTCATTCAGAGTTCCACCTCACTCAGCTTTGAATCCATCCAAAAATTCACCTCAACCAACACGTGAGAACCCCATCGCACCATGGATATCTGGAAATGAAAATGCAAGGCTGAAGAACACTATCACACCTAGCAAAATCCATACCCATGATAGCAAGAGAACCAAGAACACGCATGCATAACCATGCATGCCAAATATATCTAGGAAATCACACATGCAAATTGATACCTACAAGTAAACCCATTGTAGTTGCTTGATCCTGCTCTGTCTTGCTTGGCATTTTTCTTCCTCTTTTCCTTCTTTCCCTTTTCTTGATCCAATGTTAAAGTGCTCCAAGAAAACTCTAGGTGTCGAAGAGTGTGAGAGAGAGAGAATAGAGAGAGAACTCCAAAACTGAACTAAATAGAAGCCATGAACTGATCCTCAGAAATCATTTTATTAATGTCACCTCTATTTTATTCATTTTCCATTATTTTTCCTTCATTTTCCTCCTCACATGCAACCTATGACCTTTCACCTTCCTTTTCTCCTAATTTCCATTATTTTCATAAATAAATCTCCAGAAATTCCATTTTTCCTTTCCAAATCCTTTGTCATCGCCTTTGCCAATTTTCTTAGCCATAATAACCAAAATTAACACCCACACTAGGATGTTTTGCCCAACTTTCAACTTTGAATAAGTGTCCCATAACGGTGGTTATTATTTTTCCTTTATTATCTTTTATTACATGGAATTTTCACCAATGTTGTTACACCATTTGTAGACTTAAATATACCATTAGAAAGCTCTTTGTTGGGTTGTGTTATATTCTTTCCACATAGTTAACAGGGGGTTTGAGGAGTACCTATAACCCCACTTTATGGGGTCTGGAGCAGCGCCCCGGAAAATTTTGGTTTTGGACCCTATGTTAGGTTGGGCGGACCCACCTACGGTTTTGTGCATGATTTCCGCACATGTTTTTTTCGGACGCGATGGTTTTCGGTCCATGGTATTGGATGCTTCGGCATGTATAAATATGTATTGTAACATTGAAAGAAAAAAAATGAAAAATCAAGCTGGTAGTCCCGGTTTTGGGATCTAGTGGGAAATCTCTGTGTATATGTGTTTTATATGTTATGCTCTTGCATTTTTATTTTTCCTGTGATTTAGAATTCGTATGTAGGTAATTTCTGTACAGGGTTAAGACCTACATTTGGTATCAGAGCCATTTTAGCTTCAAGGGGACGCCTTTATTTCTGAGGGGTTTTGCTCGGGCCTGTGGTAGACCCTGTTCAGTGGGAGATTTGCGAGATCGATTCTGGTGGTGAAAGAAGATGGT
Source organism: Pinus taeda (assembly GCA_000404065.3). Lineage (NCBI taxonomy): Eukaryota > Viridiplantae > Streptophyta > Pinopsida > Pinales > Pinaceae > Pinus > Pinus taeda. Next base: position 2,180 of record APFE030450507.1, on the reverse strand, counting down.
GAGCAGCAGAAAGATAGAGATTGAGAAGTTCAATCGTCAGAGTTTTGAGTTGTGGAAACTCAAGATGGAGGATCTGTTGGTGGATAAAGATCAGTGGATCGCAGTAAATCCGGGTACTAAACCAACGGGAGTGATCGATGAAGAATGGAAGAAGTTGGATCGGAAGGCAAAGAGCACAATACGATTGTGTGTCTCAGATTCAGTATTGCTAAACGTATCAGGGTAAGCTACGACAAAGGCTCTGTGGGACAAGTTAGGGACTTTGTACCAATCTAAGTCTCTAGTGAATAAACTATTCCTGCAGAAAAAGTTGTATAACCTGAGGATGAAAGATGAAGACTCGGTAACAGAGCATCTAAATGCGTTTAATACTGTGGTAAGTTAATTATCATTTGTTGATATTAAAATTTCAGATGAAGATAAGTGCATCAGTTTGTTGTGTTCTCTACCAGATTCGTGGGATAGTCTGGTTATTGCAATAGGTAGCAATGCAACTGCTTTGCAGTTTGATGAAATAGTCTCAGCCTTGCTGACGGAAGAGATGAGACGGAAAAATATGGACAACCAAAATGGTGATGCCTTGTCTGTACGAGGACGGTCCCAGATCAGAAACAAAAATAAGTCATCAAGTGGGAGATCTAAATCTAGAGGGAGATCTAAATCTCCAGGAAAACCTGTAAAGGTGGTGTGCTGGAAATGCGGGAAGGAAGGGCACTTCAAAAGGGAGTGTAAATCTAAAGCTCCTGATAAAGGAAAGGGATTTGATGATGCTCCTTCTGTAGAGGCGAAAACCACCTCAGATGAAGGTGGGGATGTGTACTTGGCTTCTTCAAGTAACATGTAGATCATGAGGCATGGTTGATTGACTCAGGTGCATCCTTTCACTTCACTCCCCATAGAGAGTGGTTCTGCAAGTATGAGAAATACGATGGTGTGATGTCTTCTTAGGAGATGATAGGAAGGCTAGAATCATTGGTCGCGGAAAAGTAAAGTTGAAGTTGCAAGGTGGAAGGGTTAGAACCCTTCCGGGTGTTTTGCATATTCCTGCATTGGCGAGAAATCTGATTTCTGTAAACAAGTTGGATGATGCAGGTGTAAAGACAGTGTTCAAGAAGGATACCTGCAAGATGGTTCGAGGAGCACTGGTATTGATGCGGGGAGTTCGGATTGGAACTTTGTACAAGCTGCAAAGTAGCACTGTTGTTGACAGGTGCAATAGTTCTATGGTTCCTGAAAATGGAGCAGAAAATCTAGTGGTCTCTGGAGAGAAGACCATGATGTAGCATCAAAGGCTTGGACATATTAGAGAGAAGGGCCTTCGAATACTACATGGTAAAGGTATGGTAGAAGGTATGAGTAATAGCTCTCTGGATTTTGATTTCTGTGAAAATTGTGTATATGGGAAGCAGAATCAGGTGAGTTTCCCCTCTGGTGGTAAGAGGATGAAACAATTATTAGAGCTTGTGCACAGTGATGTGTTTGGACCTGTGAAAGTTCCATCACTGGGTAAGTCTGTGTACTATGTATCATTTATAGATGACTTCTCAAGGAATACATGGATATATTTCCTTAAGAAGAATCTGAAGTCTTTGACAGGTTTAAAGAATTTAAGGCTCTGGTGGAAAATCAGACAGAGAAGAAGATAAAGGTGCTGAGGACAGATAATGGTGGAGAATTCTGTAGCAAGGAATTTGAAGAATTTTGTAAGAAGTGTGGCATAGCACGGCAGAAGACTACTCCATATACACCTCAGCAAAATGGAGTCACAGAAAGAATGAACAAGACGTTGATGGAAAGGGCAAGAAGCATGCTCAGTGGTGCCGGGTTAGGACAATAATTCTGGGCAGAGGCGGTGGATACTGCATGTTACTTGGTCAACAGGTCACCTTCATCAGCGTTGGAGGATAAGACTCCACAAGAAGTATGGACTGGTAAGAAACCTCTCTTTCACATCTGAGGGTATTTGGATGTGACGCATATGTACATGTTCCAAAGGAGAAACGAACCAAGTTGGATAGTAAATCTGAAAAGTGCATCTTTATTGGGTATAGGTGATTTTAAAGGGTTATAAGATTTGGGAACCCGTCACAGGAAAGGTTGTGTCTCGTCAGAGAGTGGTGTGTTCAGAGAGGTGAAAGATCGTTATTAAACATGAGTCCAACCAAGGACCTTGAAGATAG
>APFE030450501.1:0-14254 GCA_000404065.3 Pinus taeda | reverse complement strand
GGATGATTGGTCATGTTGGTAAAAATAGACGGACCTCTATTTTTAGACATATGGGTGGAGTCTATTTTTAGACTGCCAGTCAAAAAATAGAACATTCGAATATTATTAGCTCTTAATAATATTTGGACTATAAACATTATCTTATCCTCTTGCAGCACTTCAGTTCGAGTTATGGATGTGGCACATGCAACTGCCAGAAGGAAATACGCTTTTCCTATGGGTTAGTTGACATATTGCATGATGGACTTCAGTTAGAACTCAAGTGATTGAGTTTGGTGGAGTTGATTGAGGAGTTGATGGAGTTGTGTTCAGTTTGACTTAGTTGAACTAGTTGTATTTAGTCTAACTGACAAATACACTAGTGATCAGTGGTGTGAATTAATTATTAATTAATTCACTAATTATTAACTCATAAATCAACTAAAGAATACATCAGTTAACTCAGTGCATGGACAGTTCAGTGAAAACAAGTGTTAGAGGTGGGTGAAAGGGTGAGACTACTATCAGTTGTGACTATAGTTGTGCATGAGATTTGCACAATCATTGATTGAGATTGCCAATGAGGATTGCGCAGTACATTCCAAGGGAATTCAAACTTGGATCGGATCTATTCTCAACAGGTATTGCGCAGTAGAGGCAGGCAAATAGTGGAGGAGATTTGAACCCGTGGCTTGTTCAGATCTGAGCTAGTTTGTGTGTAGCAAGTGGAGATAGTACTGAGTACTAGCGAGGAGTATTGTATTATGTATTGTTACATGTTCTCTATCATCATAATATACAGATAGTCGGGGATTTTCAACTATATGCTTTCCCCATTACATACTGTGTTGATATGTGTGATTGATGTTTCAATGTGCGCATGCGATTGTTTCTTAATTCCGCAAATTGATGATCAATGGTAGAGGAGGTTATGTATTATGCATGCATTCCGCAAATAGTGTATAATCAGGATAATCTATGTGAATAAGTGTTATATTATTCAAAATTTCTACATGTCTTCAATAATTTATATCAATAAGAAGCTCCAACTTCTAAGGTTTTCAGCATCAACTGAAGAAGGCTCCAACCCCCTAGTTTACAGGCTTTGACCTAAAGGATGCTCCAATGCCCTAGTTTACCAACTCCTACTAGAAGAACGCTCCAATGCCCTAGATTTGCTAGCTCATACTAGAAGGACACTCCAACGCCCTGTGCACCACCCTACTACCGTGAAGTGTTCTCGGGCTCCAATCTAAAGGAAACTCCCTTCTATTTCCTTGCACCACCCTGCCAGCCTACTCAGCAACCTGCCACTTGACCTTAATACTTCAACCTTTAGCTCACCATTGTGGACCATGTTTCACAATTTTAAAAATGGATCCACCCTTGTTCAAAAACAATACAAAAGTACAAAATTCTCTGTAAATACAAACTTTGTTGAACAACCAAGATTGCTCAATACATCAGCAAATGTTAGACCCTAGCAGCGTAAATTCTTTCTTCCAAACACATCAACCATACCAACCTGAAATCCAACCTCTGTCAAACCTTGGAAGTAACATGCTACAAATCAACATATACTTGCAAACCTTGGCAATAACATGCTACAAATCAACATATGCTTGCAAACCTTAGCTCAATAGAAAACCCTAGTGCAATAGCAACATTTGTGATCAATAATACACTTCGTTGTCGTACCCTATGAGTATCCTCTCAATAATGCATTCTTTCACTGATGGGACTCAGATCAACAACCTGTAAATCAAACCAAGCTTCTCTCCCTTATTACTTCAACTCAAGAAAAAATCTTAGCAACATATAGTAACATAATTTGGTCACTATAATTGTAGTATATATCAATCTGACCTGAAACTTTTTCTTAGAAATAGCACTCAGTTTCCAATTCAACCACTCGTACTTGCATACATGGCATTCTTTTACAAATTTTGTCGCAGCCAATCTCAATGTATCTAGGAGCGGCATACAAGTTTCATCATACAAATCACTGAGTTATACATCATTTGTTCAGCAATAATAAGATATGAAAGCATATTCTGGCAGTTTCACTAGTAATGATATATTCAATATCGCAATTCATTTATAGTATCATTGGACTTCAATTTCAATATTAGCAATTATGAAACTGTAGCCAAAGTATAGATAGAAGTTCTAACTCATAAATAGTGTCTTTAGACAGAAATATCAAGCAATATAACAATTATCTCCAATAGATCAAAAACTCATTAGTAACTCGATTCTCTGACACAAGGAACCACAAAAGACTTATCTATTCTTATGTTCAAGACAGACTCACATAAGTGAAATCTTTGATAAGAAGCAGTTACAGTCATGCCTTAGTCTCATGGACAGTCCCACACATGACATGCTTCATCCACTACAATGTTGCCAAAACTTTTACCAGCTCAAAAGATAATCAAGTCTATTAACAATGCAATGCTAGAACATTACCAATCCTTCAATTCATACCTTTGATAATGTCATTGATATGAAACAGGTCCAAACTTCATATAATTGCAAACCAAATTCAGCAAAATGCCTTGCTTTCATGCCTTCAAAACCTCTTCCGCTATTGCAATAGAGCAACATAGTGGAGAATGAAAATTCTAAGCATCCCAAACTCTATGATATCAGTGCCATGCAACACTCAACTTTACTCACTCACCACATCAATCACACTTTGACCCCACGCCTGGCATCCATACTCACTCACCAAGCTACATACTCTAGCACACACTATGCCACAACATCCCTGCATAGTTCACACTAGGAATCAAGCAACTCCATGCTTCAACCAAATTGACAAATCATTGTTTCAATACTCCACGGATCACATCCTATTTGTGACATTGCACAATTCTCTTCCTTTATCTAAGATCCAGATCTTCTTACAGTTACTTGAGAGCTATTACTTCACAACGATGAGATTACAATATAGTGCCCAACTCCAATGCTTCTCTTCACACAAGTTTTCCAACAAAATCTCTTCTGGGCACGGTGTCCATAGGGAGCTCAACACAGCACGGTCAACTTGTATCACAGATTAATGCACAAATCACAACTCTTCACACAATTTGCAACTTCTCGTATTGTTAATATGTTCTATGCTAGAGCAATTTATTTAAATTTTCACAATTAGCAATCACATCAGCATTAAAGTAAATTGCAGATAGAACATAAATATAAATCGCAGAAGACAAGCCAAGACAAGAGGACACAAGATGTGGCACCAGCCAGGGACAAACCCCAACGTGGGGAAACCCTTGATCAATTCTTCTTTTATGTTCTTCAATAGTTCAGCAGAGAAAGAGAGAGATAGTACATTTACAACAGAAGTCAACACCTTCACTTTCTATATCTGTATGAGATCAGTTGAAGACATGTTGCTTCAACTGATTCTCCGAGGTGACTCCTTCACCTATCATAGTGCTGCCTTTTGTCATTTGTTGCACATAACCGAGTGACACCATGTTGTACTGTCACAATGTTGAACCTTGATGACTAAGCTGCTCTCATCTGCTCTCATCATCATGTTTCCCATTACGCTGCATCTTCCATCATCACCATGCTGACCTTCATTTTGCTGACCATGCCCATCATGATCTGAGACTGATCATCCTTATCATTCTCATTGTGTTGAGATCATCATGATGCCCATTCATCACAAGTCAGCTTCAAACCATGGCTTCCACAGGCTGCTCAATAATCTGATTCAAATATGGTCAACACATTGACCCAATACACAACAACCTTGCCTCCAAATCTGTTGTCCCACGCTACCCTTGACTGTTCCTGGTTAGGGCACTTTAGCACGCTGCAACAACCCTCAAACAATCCCGGAACAATCCTCAAACAACCTTCAATCCTGCAGCTCACCTTAGTATGATCCCTCTACTTCCACGCTGGAGATTAGGGCACAATATAGCCCCAAAATAGACCCACGCAAGTGCTTTGCTGTGGTGGTATTGCCTATGGCCTACCACATAGCCTACCTGTAACAAGAGTCCTCATGACAGCATGGAAAGTGTCTTTATGACAACGTATAGGTCTCACCATGAACAGGCCTACGCTATTGAGCGCTTCCTTTTAACTGCGTCATTTTCTTCTGCGGTTTCATGCCTGGACGATGGCTTCATGCCTTGACCCAATTCGTAGATCACTACACCTAATAAGTCTCCATGGCCTGCGTATAAGGTGTCTCTATTGCCTGCGTATGTGTCTCTATTTATTGCAGATAGGGTGTCTCCATTTGCCTGCGGATTCATGACCCAACGTATGTGTCTCCATTGCCTGCGTGTTAATAACTTTATGCCCAGTGTATAAATGTCATGATCAGCATAACTATGTGTAAGGTGTTTCCATGACAACGTGTAGATGTCTCCATGACCTGTACCGTATAGTCTCCATTGATCAGTCTCTATAAATGAGTCTTCATGACTACGTTGATTTAGGGCATCATCTGCAGCTAGGCCAGCGTATTCTTTAGTGACTCTCCTTCTCCAAAACCCAAGACGTGGAGAGGAGGAGATCACATCAAGAATGTATGTACAAATGACTTCAAATCCTCTTCTATTTATACTAAAATGTAGATGATGAATAGACATGTCTATTGGGCTTCTGAGCCTACTCAAGTTGCTGGTCGGCTTGACAATTTGTCTTATAACATAAATAAATTCATAACTCCATGAATACTTATCGGAATCGGATGATCTTTAGATCAATCCTACACCTCTCAATGAGAGGGATCCACTAAAAATATCAGCTTCCATAAATAAGATGACCCACATGGAGTTTGGCCCTAGTTGTCAATTTTAACACTCCCTCTCAACTAGGGAGAAGTCCATCCGTTGATCCATATGTCCAACTGTACTATCTCTGCCATCAGTGCCCTGCACTGCTCTGCTCAGCTATGTTGGCTCTGCTCAGTTCTGTTGGCTCTGCTCTGCTCTGCTCAACTCTCCTGGCTCTGCTCTGCTTAACTCTGTTGAACCATGACGAAGAAGAATTGATCGAGAATGTGTCATACCATTCTCCACTGACCCAAAGTCAGTCTCAGAGTGTGTACCACTGGCCCCAGACCAGTCCTCAACCAACCCGAAGTCAGTGTCGTAGTAGGTACGACTCCTACCACTGGTCCCAGACCAGTACTTTACTGACTCGAAGTCAGACTTAGAGTATGTACCACTGGTCCCAAACCAGTTCTCTACTGACCCGAAGTCAATGTCATAGTGGGTACAACTCCTACCATTGGTCCCAAGCCAGTATCATTGATCCCAGACCAATGAAGGTCATCCTAGCATAGGGAGTATGGTAGATACAACGATGCGTCCATTGGTACTACTATGGTCCCTATCCTCATTTCCCTGCTCATTGATCAGATGAGAGGTACTTCCCATGAGTCCCAGACTGCATGGGTAGGATGCCTCGATAGGCGAACTAATCAATCTTGTCCACAGGAGAGCGAATCATCCTGTCCCACAAGAGAGTGAATCATCTTATCCACAATTGCCATGGAGAACACATCATTCAAGCCTCACAAGAGAACTAATCATCCTGCTACACAATCGTCATGGAGAACACATCATCCAAACCTCACAGGAGAACTAATCATCATGGAGAACACATCATCCAGAACTTATAGGAGAACTAATCATCTTGCTACATAATTGTCATGGAGAACACATCATCCAGACCTCACAGGAGAACTAATCATCTTGCTACATAATCGCCACGGGGTGTCACGTACACCATCAGGGGATGGTGAGTCACCCTATGGTCATATGTTGCTCCAGTAAGAACTGCAAGCCCCCAGAGCTCCCTGAGCTCAATGTATGTAACATGCAGGACCCTTTTACAAGGATCTCTCGAGGACTCCAAGTCATTTGGGAAAATCACAAATTTAATCTTTCCCCGGGGCTTTAACAAACTGTAGCAACCTGTACATCATCTCAATGCGATGGAGCCTCCTTGCTCATCAACTTACCATATCCCAAATAAGGTAGTATCTGATGTCTATCTGTTGGAGAAATCATCGAATACGGGATTCCTCAATAATTGAATCCCACCTCTAGTTGTCACAGATAATCACAGTGGTATTCATCATATGTACAAACAACTCACTAAAGAGCTTCCACAACCAAGCAGCGTCATACGAGATCATACTCGTAGTTATGTATCCGGTCTCGGCAGTGCTTATAACAATCAACTTCTACTTCCTGCTCATCCACGATATCGAAGCAGAATCCAAAGAGAACCAGCATTGAGAAGTGCTCTAGTGTTCCTCCACACTGCCTGCCCAGTCAGCGTTCGAATAATCATGCAGTTTCATGTTTCCGGCAGTGTATCTCAATTCATGAGAGATTGTGCCCCAAAGATATCTCAGAAGATTCTTGGCACCAATCCAGTGAGGCTCAACCAAATATGAGCTCACCATGCTAATTGCGAAACATATGTCTGAACGGAAGTTCACCAAGAACATCAACGCGAATGAGTTTATGAGACTCAGTGGCATTTCCCAAATCTAGTTCGACATCACTACCATATAACTTCTGAAAGTTGAGATCCTCGAGGTAGTCACAAGTTTGCAGTTTATCATTCCACATCGGAATTCAACTCCCTCTTACTTCTGCAAGTGAGAGGGTCTACACCTGTTTGAAATAGGTTGTCCTCAGAGGGTGCTTGGTATGAGAGGTCTATCATCCACAACCTTCAAATGGTTAGGATCGGTTTCAATCCTAGTGAATCTCAACTTCATCAGACAGCTATCGATCCTCTCATACTAGCCCGGGGTGTTTTGCTTCAAGCCATAGAGGGCTTTCTTCCACCTGCATATGTGAGATTCCTGATTATTAATCTCAAACCCCTCAGGTTGTTCCACACCTATGGACCTGCTACATGAGAGGAATGGTCCCCTTGTAATATTTTCCTTCGGTACATCTCAGACATGTACTTTCATGCTCTTTTTGAATTCAGGCATCTTTGTCGCCATCTGACTCACAGACCTCTGGTGTTGTGCCAATGGACATGGTCCCCAATGGACTTCCTGCAACTTGATACAACCCTGAACTCAAAAACATCTTTGAAAAATCTATTTTCAAACACGTACCTTTCCATCGATGAGTGCCACCCTGAAACCTTTGACTCCCATTTCCGAGATGGACACTAGGTTCTTCTTGCGATTAGGTACATAAAAGAGATTTTGGGGTTCCTTTCTTTCTTTGAAGAGTCAACCATTTCCTTGATGACTTGCATTACCAGTCATTCCTTTGATCCTTGAAGATGTCCCTGGAATGATTTTTATCTTCATCAAGAGATGTGTCTCTGCTATTCGGACACTCCTTTGTATGATGGCCTAACTTATTGCAACCAAGGCATCTGCCTTTTCTTCCACCCTTAGATCCGTACTTCCCAATGAAGTGATCTTTACGAAGGCCATCAGAGACTTCTACTGCACCATTATAATAATATTCTCTGCTTCCACTTCACCCTCGATGAATTTGAAGAGGGATGAGGAACCCATTGATCCTTTTGTCCTTGTCCCAACTGTCTTTGGTGATTTGCTCTTTCACTCTTGCTTGGGCATTGTCTTCACCTCAGCTCTGATACCATGTTAATTTTAGGTATGTTCTATGCTAGAGCACTTTATTTAAATTTTCACAGTTAGCAATCACATCAGCATTAAAGTAAACTGCAGATAGAACATAAATATCAATCGTAGAAGACAAGCCAAGACAAGAGGACACAAGATGTGGCTTCAGCCAGGGACAAACCCCAATGTGGAGAAACTACTGATCGATTCTTCTTTTATGTTCTTCAATAGTTCAGCAGAGAAAGAGAGAGATACTACATTTACAACAGAAGTCAACACCTTCACTTTCTATATTTGTATGAGATCAATTGAAGACATGTTGCTTCAACTGATTCTCCAAGGTGACTCCTTCACCTATCATAGTGTTGCCTTTCATCATTTGCTGCACATAACCAAGTGACACCATGTTGTACTGTCACAGTGTTGAACCTTGATGACTGAGTTGCTCTCATCTACTCTCATCATCATGCTACGCATTATGTTGCATCTTCCATCATCATGCAGCTCTATTCATCACCATGTTGACCTTCATTTTGTTGCCCATGCCCATCGTAATCTAAGACTGATCATCCTTATCATTCTCATTGTGTTGAGATCATCATGATGCCCATTCATCACAAGTTAGCTTCAAATCATGGCTTCCACAGGCTGCTCAATAATCTGATTCAAATCTGGTCAACACATTGACCCAATACACAACAACCTTGCCTCCAAATATGTTGTCCCACACTACCCTTGACTATTCCTGGTTAGGGCACTTTAGCACACTGCAACAACCCTCAAACAATCCTGGAACAGTCCTCAAACAGCCTTCAATCTTGCGTCTCACCTTAGTGTGATTCCTCTGCTTCCACGCTGGAGATTAGGGCACAATACAGCCCCATAATAGACCCACGCAAGTGCTTTGCTGTGGTGGTATGGCCTGCAGCCTACCTGTAACAAGAGTCTTCATGACAGCATGGAAAGTGTCTCTCTGACAATGTATAGGTCTCACCATGAGCAGGCCTACGCTATTTAGCTCTTCGTTTTAACTGCGGCATTTTCTTCTGCAGTTTCATGCCTGGACAATGGCTTCATGCCTTGACTCAATTCGTAGATCACTGCACCTAATACGTCTCCATGGCCTGCGTATAAGGTGTCTCTATTGCCTGCGTATGTGTCTCTATTTACTACAGATAGGGTGTCTCCATTTGCCTGCGGATTCATGACCCAACGTATATGTCTCCATTGCCTGTGTGTTAATAACTTTATGCCCAACGTATAAATGTCATGATCAGCATAACTGTGTGTAAGGTGTTTCCATGACAGCGTGTAGATGTCTCCATGACCTGTATCATATAGAGTCTCCATTGATCAATCTCTATAAATGAGTCTTCATCACTGCGTTAATTTAGGGCATCGTCTGCAGCTAGGCTAGCGTATTCTTTAGTGACTCTCCTTCTCCAAAACCCAAGACGTGGAAAGAATGAGATCACATCAAGAATGTATGTAAAAATGACTTCAAATCCTCTTCTATTTATACTAAAACTAGATGATGAATAGACATGTCTATTGGGCTTCTGAGCCTACTCAAGTTGCTAGCCGACTTGACAATTTGTCTTATAACATAAATAAATTCATAACTCCATGAATACTTATCGAAATCGGATTATCTTTAGATCAATCCAATACCTCTCGATGAGAGGGATCCATTAAAAATATCAGTTGCCATAAATAAGATGACCCACATGGATTTTGGCCCTATTTGCCAATTTTAACACGTATTGACTTGTACACGTTCAATTTATGTTTGATCTGGTTTAGACTTAAGGGAATGATCTTAAAGCATACACGATTTGATCAAGTTTAGGCCACAAATAGAATCACGTCATATCTCCCTTTTAACATAGATTTAGGAGAGCCAAAGTTGTCTGTCAAGAATTGTCACAGAATATCCCTAATAAAAACCTAACCAATGTGCGAAAATCCTTCATGAACCCATGTCTCAAAAGCAATCTTAAAGAGGTTCAAATGGCCACAGTAATCTAGTGAAGCCCTTACACCCAAATAGATATTCCTCAGACCAACGCAACCCCTAACAAATTTAATATCCCTCAACAAATATCCATGGCTAGAAAGAAACAGAAGAAGTGCCAATCACTACTAAAGAATTCAGCCCACCCAAAAGATCCTTCGTTTCTCCATAGGGTCGAATGTGATCTCTAAGATAACCATGGAAGAATTAGACTAGATCAACGCATTAGATCCACACATGGAAGGCTAAAGTGTCTTGTATATATATACTATTTTAGGAGACCTTTGAGAAGCAAGTTGACTTATCTTTTGGAGGGAAAAATAAATTTTGAAATTTCATTTTAGAGCCAAAAACCGTTGGACCAACTTTAATTTATAAAAATTGATAACATGCCTTTAATGAATATCCCTCCAAAAAAAACTTCAACAATCAATTAATTTATTGAGGCCTCGTAAAAATAATTCTAAGCCCATGAACTAATCATGAGTTTCCACATCATCTTGTTTTGGGTATTTTTACCACAAGAAGGTGGCTTTAACCTTTGATTCAACATAACTCCCTATGCGAGATGAACAATGAGGTGTGTCATATATCGTTGGAATGAGCACGATGAGCATCCAATGATGGTGGTCATAGGAGCAAATCCATTGATCTTCATCCTCAAAGTCAACAACAATTCAAAGGCTTCTAGGATTGTCCAAAGCTTCTTGACCATTGGAGCTTCAATCAATGCAATCCAAACAAATATTAAGAGTGTTCAAAAACTAATGTTGGCATTAATGACAACACCATTCAACAAGCCAATTTGTTGGGTAACAATGCCCAAGGAACAACTTACCTTCTTCAAGCTTAAACCCTATGTTTTCCTTGAGGTTTGCTTAGGAATTGAGCAATTAACATGAAAAAGGAATATCACCTAAAGCTCTAGAGTAAGAAGGCAACTTGGCTTACGATTCAAGCAATCAATGGCTTGAAAGGTCTTCCTTGGCATCAAAGTCATAACAGAAAACAAAAAGCCCCCTATGATAATAGTCTTAATGATAACGCATTCTATTCCCAATTTAAACCACACTACGTTATGAAGAAATTTGTCTTATCCTTTTTCGGCATCTCCTATACCTTGTGCATAGTTAATTTCCTTCTATCCCTCAAGATGCATAATTATCCTCTCGCACCTATTACCCCTATATTAATTATGCAAGTTAAATAATATTAATGCATATAAGTAATTAATAATTGAAAGGAGTAGAGGTCCATGAAAAATTACGCCGAAATTTTTAATAGCATATTATATTCACAAATGTCCAACTAAAATGGAAGGCATAACATCACAAGATCTTTTGCACCAAAACATACATGTTTTGACATTGTAGATTTTCTATTCCAAACCTCTTCAACATCACAAAACATTAGTGTAGAAGACACATATCCATACTAAGACCCCATCTACAAAGTAAAAAGATGGCTACATATTTTGTAATGTTGACACCTAATCTTCTGGAATGTGAACAGTCATCAAGAAGATGAACTGATCAGTCACATTCATGTGTATATAACAATAGCTACCTAATGAAAGTATTGAATCAGTTTTTCTGGAGTTACTCCTGGCCTGACATGGTATCAGAGCACAGGTCCCAGGTTCCTTTTTTTGGCGTGCCTTGTAACTCCTCTGTCCTCTGTCCACTGCCTTCTGCCTGACATGCGTTAAACTATCATGGTATGCGCAGCAGAAGCATGGTGAATGTTCGATGAGGCTGCGTATTGAACGCTGGCTCCTGACATGGTTCGATGAGGCTGCGAACGTTGAACTAACGCCTGACATGGTATTCAAACTGCGCGATTGAAACCTTTGATTTTTTTGATACGTTGTATGGTATATGCGTTTTCATTTTTGGTGAATGCATATCTGACTGTGGTATGACATATTGTCTCCCTCCGCATACCTGGTTATTTGTTTCAAAGCCTTAATGTAAGATCTGGTTTGTTAAGGAATATATGTGAAACGCTGTTGGCGTCTCTGTGGCGTCTTTGAGATCCAAAACTGTTGACTGATAGTGGAACATCAGGAACATCACCAGAGGAGCTAACTTGTGCATCTGTGGGATTTTTCAATTCTCTCCCACTACCTGTAGACACTGTAATAGAAGCTTTTGAAGGATATATCTATCGTTCATACGCATCAATTTCATTAGAAAGAGGCTGGAAATTAAAGTGCATAACTTCAGATGGTTTGTGCTCAGCTATGCGTTTTTGAACCTGTTTAACTCGTGCCAATTACTTTCAATAATTAAAATAGATCTGTTAACATTATAAGAGCAGCGGCGTGAACTATGACTCATGGCTTCTGACTTTGGGCTTTGTCAAGAACGTAGGCTCACACAACCTCGTTTTTCATGAAATCCATTTCCATGCTTCGTTGCAAACATTTATATAATTTATGGCCGTCTACAAATCTGGACTTTTCTCTTCTAATACAGCATATTATCAAGAATGTAAGAATGTACCGATCTGTAAACAAAATATCAGCACTTAACTTTATAAATATGAATCCAGGTGATAAGTTGTGTTTGCATTTGATTTATGCCTTAAGAGTTTAAGTGTTGGCGCAGCGGAAGAGTAAAGGGCAGCATGTTGAAGCTTCGTAGTAAAGGGCAACGTTTAACACAAAGCGCTCAACTGTTTATGTATATGATGTGATACATATTACAGCGTTTAAACAAAGCGTTCAATTGTTTATGTTGTGATATATTTGTGGTGATATATGTTACAATAGTAACATGTCATCAACATTCGTCTCAGAATCATTTTTTTAGCAGCAAAATTTTTTCTTTCCCTCCACAAAAGCACATTCTTTTTGCCATTAGAAGTATTATTCTATCAGCAGAAGCTATTTTTTTTTCACAGAATGCATTCAATCATCTCTATGGTGGGAATAGTTCTCACTGGCAAGGAGAACTATCCTGATTGGTCCCGGATGATACAACACACCCTCATCTTCAATGAGTTGTGGAAAGGAGTGTGTGTCGTAGAAGGAGACAGTGACCCAGAAAGCTACCTCAGACAAAGAGCTCGCCTTTTGGGAAACAAGAACACAAAGCATATGCATTAATCGCACATCTGTAAATAGCGGAGGTGAGTCGTCACATCATCATATTCATCTGCCTTTGAAGCTTTACAAAAGCTGAAAGAACTCTATGACTCCATTCTGCACTTGAAGTGTCCACTTTGATTTAAACTCTTCACTCTTGAACTGCAAAATAATGATCCTCTTGCTCTTGCATCTGAAATAAAGTCTATAATGCATGATATCAAATCCACTAAAGTTGAGCTGGATATCTCTCTTATTGCTTTTCTCAAGGCACTTTATCCTACATCCTCCAATTATCTTGAGTCTTTGCAAGCAAATGGAAATCTCAAAGATATAACCTTTGACTCTCTTGTGAAAAAGTTTGCTGAAAGAGAAAAAGCCTTTGGAAAGAAGACATCGCTTGAATCTTCTGAAGAGATTGTATGCCTGGCTCATAAAGAAAAGTATCCTACTCAAGATTCTACAAGAGGAAGAGGTGGACGAAGAGGAAGAGGAAGATATTTCAGAGGCAGGGGGGGCAGACATTCTCAAGGAGAAAAGGCAGATTTACATTGTATTCGCTGCAAAAGAAATGGATCACATGATGCCTCTACATGCAAGCTACCATGGGACAAAATTGAGCAGAGAAGGAACCAACAGAAAGGTAAAACTGATGATACAGACAAAGGTAAAGCACCTGAATCCGCTCACTATATTGAGGCACAATGTAACATTGGAGTAAATGAAGATTTGTTTAACAATTCACTTGCTTCCTGGAAAAATGATTGGCTGCTTGATTCAGGAGCAACCTGTCACATGACTCATAGAAAAGATTTTTTTGAAGATTTCACTGACAATGTTGATGGAGTAGTTTACTTTGTAGATCAGTCAAAAATCAAGCCATCGGGGCTTGGCACAATCAGGCTTAAACTGCCTGGTCTCTCAGACTTTCTTCTTGATCATGTTCTATATCTACCACAGCTCAAGAGAAACTTCTTGTCCTTGGTCCACATCCGTCAGCAAGGTCACTCCATTCATATGTTTGATGGCAAGCTTGAGGTAAGAAAAGCATCTGATCACTCACTTGTCATGAGGGGAATAGAAGAAGAAAGACTTTTCAAATTGCAAGGAACATCTGCTCATGCACAACATTTCTCATATATTTCTCATCATGAAGAAGGTACACTTCCATCAAGCTTATTATGGCATGCTAGATTTGGACATTTAAACTATGACAGTCTCTGCTTATTGAAGAAAAATGGTGTTGCTGGTTTGCCTACAATTCCTAGAAAACTTAAGCAATGTGATGCTTGCATTCTAGGAAAGCATAGCAAACAGTCATTTCATGACTCACATTCAAGAGCACATAGGAAGTTTGAACTTATTCATTCAGATTTATGTGGTCCAATGCCTGTTCCTTCTGCAAATGGAAATAAATATATCATGGCATTTATTGATGACTACACCAGAATGTGTTGGGTTTATTTATTGAAGAACAAATCTGATGCTTTTCAAACATTCAAGAATTTTCATAAATGGATTGAAATTGATGCACAATCTCATATTGGGTCTATTCACACTGATAATG
>APFE030450493.1:34942-69875 GCA_000404065.3 Pinus taeda | reverse complement strand
AAAAACGAGGAGGGGTCGAACAAACGACTAAGAAGTGAGTGATGGAATCCAACACCTACTGATTTTTCAGCCATCCTCTCTATTGAGATTGCTCGGCCTCTTTTCAATCTCAAGAGCTTCCCTAAATTTCTGATGATGGAAGTGTGAAACCTTAGCAATAACGCTAGCCGCCTCAATGCAAACATGATGATTGGTTTTTTCTACATGTTCAGCTAAAGCAGAGGTCTTAGCTCTTCTACGCTTAAGGTCAGCTGCGTGCTCACTAATCCTTTGATTAATGGAGCGACCGGTCTCACCAATATAGGGTGTCACGCCCCCAAGCCTACGGTGGTCTTTCAACCGTGCCGGCGAGGTGCGGCACCACCAAACACTTTCTTTCTAACAATACTCGTGCACATGGACTATGCCTAAATTCACCTTCGCATTACTTAGCTTGTGTTTCGCAACCACGTAAACATGTAGTTATCCTTTATACTTAATGAAGCCCATACTCATTCATTATCCATAGCAATTATATAACAAGAACATCAACAATTGCAACAAGTATAAAGGGGAGGGGCAACTCCCCGTAATGTGAGTCTACCCAACAATATATTAAGATCATTAACTTTACAATAATACAACCAGCAAGTATACTTGGCAAAGCTCCAAGTCCACACTTTGCCAAATTTTACAACCGAGGCATAGAACTGCCTTTACAACATTTGCACACTCTTGCATAGTAGAAAGGTGCTCACCCGAGCCACCTGCAACACTACCTCAAGTCCGGCACAAATCTGCAACCAACATTCACCCACGGCACACCTTGCCCGAACTCCGACTTTCCAAATGCTACTACCAAGCGTACAACTTAGACCCAAGTTTAGCGCATGAGATATGCGCTCCTACTCGTCCTCTCTGCGCACTTGTAGTTCTGCACCTATATGCAAAGACATTGGTGAAGTGCGTTGATGCAAATGAGCTTTAACCACTCCAATATATACATGTGGCAAGGGGGTGTGGTGGCCTTTGGGTCGACCACACAACTATGTGTTATACACCCTTTGAACGCCTTGGAGTATGTCGGCCAACCTCCAAATCATCTCCACGCTCGTAGGATATAAACCCCCTTCCATCGCTCTTCATTCTTTGTATTTCTCCAAGTGTCGTAAATCCGTCGTTCAAACTTTCGTCGCAAACAGCTCGTTGAAACGTCGCATGGTCGTGCAGCGCTGCCCGGCGCCCACCCACGTGTGGTCGTGCACGCCTGGGCGCCCGGCACCCTCCCGTCGCCTGATCCACAAGGCGTTACATCCTCCTCCACCTGAAGTCGTTGTCGTCCCCGACAACATCCCCAAGCATCAATATCCATGATGTCAACTCCTCCTCACATATGGCAAGCATCCCTACAACATATGTAGGACTCCATCTCCACCATGTCTACTCTTAGCAACCAACTGTCACCAAGATAGTCCATACTAATGTATGTCAACGATGTCCATGATCATCGACCACCCGCCATAATATCTCCATGCTGCTTTCCACCATGGAAGGTTGATCCTTCCAACGTCAAGCTACATGTCCACTGCAACAAAGTGTCCACTCCATCATGTGCATCACTCCATCATGTGCAAATTGCCCATGATATGTCAACAAGTGTTAACACACCTCAACCATGTGCCAACATCTCATCTCAACAATCGGAAGTCCTCTCAATCCATGACAATCAACCACCATGTCACAATCTCCACATGCTGCTCCATCGTGGAAGGCTGGCCCCTCCATCTCAAGCTGCATGCTCACTGCAACATATTATGTCGATCTCATCATGTGTCATTCCCATGTGAACTGCTGCCATGATACTCCAACATAATGTCAACATATCTCTGTACAAGCCGGCCCCCATGTCTGAACTAGTTGGGTAGCTAATCCAACTACCACGCCCAAACCATGAGAATGTACATCCTCATGCCACCATCAGTCGTTCCTCAAAGCATCCTACCACATCCTGAACGAGATCAAGAATCCATCCTCATAAGTAAACCATGCTCAGGTCCATGAAGTAGTCCTCATCTCATCTGCAACATGTCCATGATGTTTGGTACCAACGTGCTAAAGGAAATCAGCCACATCTATCCCAACATCATCCATATGTGTGCCTCCTCCATATGAAGAGACCATCTCATCAACTCCAACTCTCGATTTGCCACATCCATGTCCATGAAGCTACCTCCATCACATCTGCAATGTGTCATCCCTCAAGTCTGCCAAGTGCTCTAAGAGAACACCTCTCTCCATCAAGTCAAGTGCCTCAAGAGAACACATGTCTCATGTATCCATATGCTGCCCATGATCAAAGATCAATCAACTCCCATGTGTAAAAAGTAGTCGAGTCTCGGCTCAACCCATGCCCAAGTGTTGCCACCAAGGCATCATCATCATCGTAACTCCATCACCTCAAAGTGCCTCATATCGATCCTCTACATCAAGTCACTCTTTCAAGCCATGCCCATACATGTACCTTGAAAGTATGCACCCCATCCTGCATCAAAGCCTCTGACCTCAACTCCTCAAGGCATCAGATCCTCTAAGTCCACCATATATGAAGTCTCCTAGAAGTCACAACAATCTCATGTCATCATGAGCTCCATGAGTCATCCCCAACCAACACTCTAGCAAGCATACAAGTCTCCACCTAAAGGTCTCTGCAAGATGCCTCAGCTCTCCATGTAGTAAGAATGCCCCATAGACTGCTCACAACTCCATCCAAGTCCATGGTCTTGTTGTACAAGAGTGCACAACCTCTCCATAGGCTCATAAGTATAAGTCTCCATGTCACACTAGCAAATCCATCTACACAACATCCATGCCTTGGTACACCTCATTAGATGCCCATAAGTGACATCTCTACAAGTGCACCCACAAAATGTCCCTGCATAAGACTGCCATGCTCCATGTCTCCAACCTGATGTCTATGACTAATTTGTCCATGTAGTCCAACCAAGTAGACCCATCACAACCATCGGTCATCCCCATCCAAGCTGCAATCTTCGGTCTAGTGAATTCGGTCACCCAACCATATCAACATGTCATGAGTTTCCTCCATCACAGCTCCTCCACCTAAGTGTCCACCAAGACTATGAGAAGTCCACCCAAACATCATCATCACATGAGTCTCTCCATCATAGCTTCTCCACCAAAGTGTCCACCAAGACTATCTCTTAGTCTCGGCCATGAGAAGTCCACCCAAGAGTGTGCCCTCCAATCTATCCATGAGTCATGTCGGGCACTTAGCCATGTGGCTAAAGCATGACCCACTCATCCACAACGATCATCAAGTTCCACCCTTGTCACGGGCCTTTGTACCTTCCACCATAAGGTCACAAACAACCCCAACAAGTCCTACAACAATCAACAATCCTTGCTTCTCCCCACAAGGTCTCATCATAAACATCCATAGTAAGATGCTCCCTAGCATTGGCAAACTGACTTTGCCCTTCCCTGCACATGGTCCATCTACCAAATGCTCAAATGAAACACATGTATCAATAGTACTTACATCAACATCATCATCATGATCATCATGAGGTTCCTCCATGAGAGTACCCTCATCCATATATGTCTGCAAACTGCATGATCCTGGTCCAACTTGATCAAGCTCAAGTTCATCCTTCGTCACGGTCATGTCTGCAACATCTTCAACTATCAAGGCTTCCTCTTCCTTATCACATTCTGCAGCTTTCTCCTTATGAGCCAAAGCTATGGAATGCTTCTTCTCAAGAGTTAGCCATTCCCACTTCTTTCGAATCAATTCCTGCCTTATCTTCAATTCCTTGGATTCTGTTTTAAACAAGTCCACTTCCTTCACAAGTCGACAGGCTTCGTCCCTATTTCCGTCAGAAATTCCTTCCTTGACCAAGACACGAAGAGCATCCCTTGCTTTGAACATAACCTTGTCCCATTCTGCAAGCCTTTGTTCAACCTCTCTTGATTCCTCAACTAGACTCCCTTCAAAGTCCTTGAAGGTTGCAAAACCCATTTCTTGCAAGATAGACATCCTTGACTCTTCACCGTTACGAGCAACCCTGCTCAAACCAGCTCCAACCGAAGCTCTGATACCAACTGTCACGCCCCCAAGCCTATGGTGATCTTTCAACAGTGCCGGCGAGGTGCGGCACCACCGAACACTTTCTTTTTAACAATACTCGTGCACATGGACTACGCCTAAATTCACCTTCGCATTACTTAGTTTGTGTTTCGCAACCAAGTAAACATGTAGTTATCCTTTATACTTAATGAAGCCCATACTCATTCATTATCCATAGCAATTATATAACAAGAACATCAGCAATTGCAACAAGTATAAAGGGGAGGGGCAACTCCCCGTAATGTGAGTCTGCCCAACAATATATTAAGATCATTAGCTTTACAATAATACAACCAGCAAGTATACTTGGCAAAGCTCCAAGTCCATACTTTGCCAAATTTTACAACCGAGGCATAGAACTGCCTTTACAACATTTGTGCACTCTTGCACGGTAGAAAGGTGCTCACCCAAGCCACCTGCAACACTACCTCAAGTCCGGCACAAATCTGCAACCAACATTCACCCACGGCACACCTTGCCCGAACTCCGACTTTCCAAATGCTACTACCAAGCGTACGACTTAGACCCAAGTTTAGCGCATGAGATATGCACTCCTACTCGTCCTCTCTGCGCACTTGTAGTTCTGCACCTATATGCGAAGACGTTGGTGAAGTGCGTTGATGCAAATGAGCTTTAACCGCTCCAATATATACGTGTGGCAAGGGGGTGTGGTGGCCTTTGGGCCGACCACACAACTATGTGTTATACACCCTTTGAACGCCTTGGAGTATGTCAGCCAACCTCCAAATCATCTCCACGCTCGTAGGATATAAACCCCCTTCCATCGCTCTTCATTCTTTGTATTTCTCCACGTGTCATAAATCCGTCATTCAGACTTTCGTCGCAAACAGCTCGTTGAAACGTCGCATGGTCGTGTAGCGTTGCCTGACGCCCACTCGCGTGCGGTCGTGCGCGCGCCCGACGCCCGGTGTCCGCTCGTCGCCCGATCCACAAGGCGTTATATAGGGGGTCCCACAGGAGCATGGGATAATATAAACCCCTTTCATATCCTTGGGGTCGATAGGATCCTTTACTGATCCGAGGGACCTAATTTAACTTATTTCCATAAATAAAATGATAAATAATAATAATGTTAATAACCATTAAAATTATTTTATACTTTTATCTTAACAACCTAATGTTATTATTTTTTATATATATATATATATATATAATAGATATATATATATATATATATATATATATATATATATATATATAATATATATATATATATAATAATTAAATAAATAATAAATTACTTTTTAAACTAACCATTAATTTATTTTATTATTTATATATTTTTTTACCTAATTTAACTTATTTCCATAAATAAAATAATAAAATAATAATATTAATATTAATATTAAAATAACAATAATATTAAATTAATAAATAAAAATTTGACCTGGGTCCTATAGTCAAAATTAGCCATTATTTAATTTAGCCGTTGGAGATTCTGCTCAGACTATTTAACATGCTAAGCTGGATCTGTTTTTTCAACTTGTCCTGACGATGAACCACACTAGTTGGTTCGAAACGCGTCGACAAATGGTTTCTCATGTGATTTTCGCCGAAAAATCTCTCATAAATTTTATAGAAGTCTGAAAAACTTCTATTTTCTTCTTGCTCAGGACTAACCCATTCTTCTGAACTAACTTTAAGAAAATATTTACATGCTTAAAGTGTTCATCTATATTCTTAGAAAAAATTAAAACATCAGCGATATAAACAATCAACCAATCAAAATAAGGCTTGAATATGTCGTCCATCGCCTTCTGAAACTTTGATGGAGCATTCTTGAGTCCGAAAGGCATGACATTCCACTCATAATGCCCTGCAGGAACGCTGAAAGCAGTTTTAAACTTGTCTGATTCTTCTATGGCCACCTGCCAAAATCCTGCCTTTAAATCGAATTTTGAGAATATTTTTGCACCTGCAATCCTTCTGATCAAATCTCCTTTGTGTGGAATTGGATAGGTGTCATCTGCCAAAACTGAATTCAGGGGTTTATAATTGATGACAAGTCTCGGAATACCCCTGATTTGCTTTGCTCTTTTATTGACATAGAACCCATAACAATTCCACGGGCTATCTGATTCCCTTATTAATTTCCTGTCGAGCAATTGCTGGATCTCTTTCTGGCAAAGATCTCTATACTCTTTGCTCATTGGTATGGCTCTGCTTTTGCAAGGTTTTCCGGCAAATCCTTCTTTGTATGACAATCTGATAGTATGCTGTTTTCGATGCCAAAAGGCATTTGGCTCTTCTAAATAGCACTTTTCTTCTAGCTTTTGCTTCAAATCTTGGATTTTGCTTTTTACCTGAGGCAACTTTAACTGTTCTTCAATTCTTAGCTTACTCTTTAGATCTTTGAGGTCTATTAGTAGGGATTCTACCTTATCTAGCTTCTGCATGGCCTGCACCATAGTAGAGACCCTTGGACTGGAGACATAAGGAAGTTCAATCTTTTTCTTTTTGCCTTTTGATGTGGGCACTAAGATAAAGTAACCAGATCTTCCTCATTTCAACCTGACTGAATCATGTGGCTCAACTGCAACAAGAAATATATTTCCTAAAATACAATCAACAGGAATATCTACTATCGCAAACTTCATATATACACAGTGTGAATCAAAACATAATGAAGCTCTTGGAACTTCGTACTGGAGCTTCTTATTTCCAAGACCTAGAACTTTTCTTTCTGCAGAAACCCAATATCTAGATGGGATGTTCTTTATATTAAGGATATTGATATCTGCTCCGGAATCTAATAATGCAATCATTTGAAAAATCTTCCCTTGGATACAGATGTTTACCTTAACATGATGTTGTTGATAGGTTATCGTAAATAACCTCATGTCTTTGAATCCAAAGTTTGGATCTTGCATCCCTTCAGCGATCTGAATTTCCTGGTCTTTTGCAGTCGGATACCAGGAATCTTCTTCTTCATTCTCTTGGTTGTCTGCAACTTGTTTTCCTTTCTGTATGTTTGCAATCTGAGCCTTGATTGCAGAGATTTCTGCTTTAATGTGGTGAATTTCACCACTTACTTCTCCAAGAGTAAGCAACCTTACTCTCCCTGGTTTCTGGTGATGCATTTGGAAAGATTTTGTATTCTGTTCATAAGATGCATCAATAAACAAAGGTTTCTTAGCCGATTCCTTAGAAGCTTTAGTTTTCAACTGGTCTGTGAAAGCTTCAATCAGGCGGTTTTTCATGTCACCATCCTCCATAGCTCGAATCTGGGACAGAATTTTTAATTCTGCTTCCTCATCAGTAGATGCCATTAGCACCTTTTCTTTTGGAGGCTTCGGTCTTTCTTCGTCACTTGAGTTGCTGGAATAATCAGAATCATCTTCACACAGGGCATGACAGGCACATGCATATGAATCTGAACATGAGCATCCTGATGAATCTGATTCTGAATATTGACACTTATTTTCTTGTAGTTCATCTTCTGTCGAGGAGCTAAAAGAGTCAAGAGAAGTTTCTTCTAGCTGGTGCTGTTGTGTTGTATCCCTGATTATGAGATTGGGACACCTTTCTGTGACATGTGTCGCAGATTTACATCTAAGGCAAACAATAGGGCATCTATGCTCTTTTTTGACTTGTTTGGCCTTTTGAGCATAGCCAGCGGTCTTCTTCCCTCTGTTAAGCTTTGACTCTTCCCCTTGCGGGCATCTTGAGGCGGTATGCCCCTTTTGTCCACATAACCAACAAGTGATCTTGTTCCATTTTTCTTGCTTAGCAAAATGTAGATGGATGTCAACGAGATTATAATAATGGGTGTTTGGCACATACCTGTAATATCCTTTCTTTTTCTGCTTCTGATTTCTATCCTTTGTAAGATATTTTCTTCTTCTATCCCTTGGATACTCTCTTTTGCTTCTGTAGAAAGTCTTTCTGAATTCTCTTTTGGCTCTTTTCTTAGACTTTCTTTTCTTGACCAGAGGATCATCTATTATAAGTCCATAGCTGTGGCAGATGGACTTTCTATCTGGCAATCTGGATAATTTTTCCAATGATTTATTTACTTTTGAGCTTGTGCAAAGACTTACCAGTGTCTTTCTGATGTGAGAATATATCTCACCCCTGTGTATGATTCAAACGGCAACTGGAAGACTTCCTACATTCTGATATAATCAACAAATTTTGAAGGTAAAGCAACAAGATATACCTGTTTCCACAACAGATTCTTGGAGTCTTTTACCTCGTAAATTGGATGCATCCAATCCCTGTGAAAATCATCATACTGCGACATTTTATGGCACTTGAGGTTCATGAGTATAACCTCATGCTTGTTGGCTATCTCCGTTTCACTAATGTTCCAGAATCATTGATGTAAGTGCATCGATCATATTGCTGATAATCGTGCCATCTGGATTGTGGATAATGTCTCATTTCTCATCCTTGAGAACTTCTGCTTCCATTGTTTCGATGAGCTTAAGAGAAGACTCAGTTTCCCACCATCTGAGAAGAGTACCTGTAAAACATTGAATGATAGTTCTACAAGCATCTATTTCAGATTTTCCTCTAAGACACATGAGTTTATATTCTGTGTACATTAAATCAATCATTTGGCGTATTTGGCCAATGCTCATGTTGTCTATGTTCCATTCCCTGTGAGAATCAGGGAAGAAGGTATGGGCTTCAGGCAATTTTCCCTTTCCTTCAATGTCAGGAGCAGAGTATCTAGAAAATCTATGTTCTAGAGGCTCATAGATAGGAAGAATTTGAGTCTCTTGAGATTTCTTCTCTGTTTCTTTGGCTTCTGCTTCGGCCTCTGCTTCTTGGAATAGAGAAGCAATGCTAATGTGCTCTGATTTATCAGCATATGATGAAGAAACAGTTTCTTTGGGGAATAGAGCAGGAAACTTATGAATATTCCTGATTGAATTTTCAATCTTTATGTTTCTTTTCACCAAAAAAGAATTCGGAACTGGTTTTTCTGCTTTTTTCAACTGAACTTTTTCAATTTTTTCTGCTAGACCAGTAAGAAGAGTCTTAGTTGTGTCAATGTCACCAACTAATTTATCTCCGACCTCTTCTATTTTATTCAGTGATTCTCTGGCATAAGCACGAGAAATACTGGAATCAAATTGCATATTATTCAAACAACGATTCACACTATTTAATGAAATTTGTACAACATCTATTTGCTTCTTTACATCATCTGTCTTTGTTACATTCACCTCCAGACCTTTGAGTGCAATATTGGTCGAATTTAATTGTTCACTAGCCTTTTGGATTCTTCCATCAATTCCTAAGGCATTATCATCTTTTTGAACCAAGGGGATGGCTTTGGCTGCATTGGTATTTTCTCCTAAAACAATTCCTTTGTATGGGGGAAATGTGGTAGGAGTCTCAATTTGTGACCCATATAATGCAATCCATCCATGTTTATTAACTGTAGAACTGGAGGAGGCTCCAATGAAAACATTAATAGGAGCAATCTTATCTTTCCAAGAATAGAAAGATATCCATGTATTGTTTACCTCCATATAATGCTTCCAGTCGCTTGCATACTGTCTTTTCTGTGCAGGAGTGTATGCCTGGTCAAATTCTTCTATTGAGGATTTGTATATAAATCCCAGTTAAGCATAGCCTTCATCCACTTAGCACTGATCTGTGATTTCAAGCATCCATTCATAAGCGAGAAGAACTCGTGCATTTCCATAACTGCAGGTTTTTTACAATCAGCAGGGATTTGTTTAAACCTACACTATAGAATTAACTGTGACTGCTCAAGTATTCCTAGACCATATCTTGGTTTTGCTGGTCTCATCAAACATATCATCTCAGTTAGTCTAGGATCCTCTTCTTCTATTGTTTGCATCATAAGCACATGGTCTGAATCTGGATCTGGCTCATGAGGAAATGGGATGTCAGAACATTTGGGATTCGGACACGGATTTACAGATGTAGAAGGAGGAGCAATACCAGTTCTGGGGTTATGAAACGAATACATATTCTGTTCAGCTAAGGTAAGCAGATTTATGAAATCTTGACAGTATGGGCACTTTACTTCTAACGATGAATAATTTACAAGCTGGGCTAACTCATATAACTGATTACGTCTACAGGAAGATGAAGAAGAACAAGTATCTACAAAAGAAGGATCTCTGTAATATTTAGAAGATTTACAAGCAATATCAATTCCTTGTCGATCAATGGTGGATCTACGCGAAAAAGATATAATAACACCAGAAGGAGTTTCAGCGATATTTGCAGAAGTAATATTTCTTGGCACTATTGGTTTGGGATTATCTACAGCCCAGTGGGCAGGAAACTGCAAGTCTTGCCATTTGATCAAATGATGTTCGAATTTCTGGTTACGAGGATCTGTTTTGATGACAACACTGGATTTGGAGTCCCTACTAGGTGTATGACGAGTAGCTAGCCATAAAGTATTTGTGTGTCGCAAACAGACCTTAGTCTGAATGGCTATATTGTTTCTCTTTTTCTTCATATCGAAACCTGTGGTTTGGATTTGCAACTGTAAGATTTCTGCAATGGTTTCATCATAAACATACACAGAGAAATTTGGATAGCAGTCAAAATACAGAGGGCCATCAGACAAGGGTGCCACTATTCCACCGATGATGGAATCAGTATATCTATTGTGCGTCATGTCTCAAACTGTTCCAAGCACAAAAGTATGTAATCCTTTATGGACTAAAGGATTGATTCCAACCCAATACAACCTAGATGCAGATAATTTGTCTTTAATTTCTTTGCCTCGACTTGTAGATCTTTAGGATTCAACAGAGATATAGTTTGAATACTATTAAAATTTTCTTGGACTTGGCTAACTGATTCTTTAATGCTAATCCTTGATGCAGCAATCAAATTAAAGGGGGTTAAATCACTATAAACTTCAAAAGAGGATATCTGAGGTAATTCCCAACGAGCAGAAGGCTGAGATTCTTTATTGGTAAGTTCTGCGGAATTTAAAGTTCTGCTAGAACTACTTGCAAACATATCTCTTAAAGGATTCTCTTCTGCCTGAGAGTCTCTCTCTTCAAGTTCACGGAAAGAAACAGATTTCTTGAACGAATCCATTTTGATTATGAGTACTTGTGATTTTAGAGTACCAACCTTTAGAACCAGACGTTACTGGCTCTGATACCAATTTTACGCAGGGGCTCCTGTCACGAGCTTGCGACTTGTTGTGCCTCTTCGTTAGCGTTGTTCCAACTCCTGGTGAACCAGTGGTGAACCTACTCAGATATTTCACACTCTTACGACCTCCACAACGGCTTCCACGCCTAACAACGACCTTGGTGTCCCTTCAATCCTTTGGCGAACTTCCTGCAAACTTCGGACGAAGACTCAACAGAACTACTATCACAACAGACTTTATAAAAGCACAAAGATACTCAAATGGCGGAAATATAGTGTACCCATATTATTTCAAATGCTCAAATGATTTACAGAGAGAGGAAACTCAGGAAACGCGTTACAGAGATAGACTGTATGAAGATGATTCTGATTATTCCAACAACTCAAGTGACGAAGAAAGACCGTAGCCTCCAAAATAAAAGGTGATAATGGCATCCACTGATGAGGAAGCAAAATTAAAAATTTTGTCCCAGATTCGAGCTATGTAGGATGGTGACATAAAAAACCGCCTGATCGAAGCTTTCACAGACCAGTTGAAAACTAAAGCTTCTAAGGAATCAGGTAAGAAACCTTTGTTTATTGATGCATCTTATGAACGAAATACAAAATCTTTCCAAATGCATCACCAGAAACCAGGGAGAGTAAGGTTGCTTACTCTTGGAGAAGTAAGTGGTGAAATTCACCACATTAAAGCAGAAATCTCTGCAATCAAGGCTCAGATTGCAAACATACAGAAAGGAAAACAAGTTGCAGACAACCAAGAGAATGAAGAAGAAGATTCTTGGTATCCGACTGCAAAAGACCAGGAAATTCAGATCGCTGAAGGGATGCAAGATCCAAACTTTGGATTCAAAGACATGAGGTTATTTACAATAACCTATCAGCAGCATCATGTTAAGGTAAACATCTGTATCCAAGGGAAGATTTTTCAAATGATTGCATTATTAGATTCCGGAGCAGATATCAATATCCTTAATATAAAGAACATCCCATCTAGATATTGGGTTTCTGCAGAAAGAAAAGTTGTAGGTCTTGGAAATAAGAAGCTCCAGTACAAAGTTCCCAGAGCTTCATTATGTTTTGATTCGCACTGTGTATATATGAAGTTTGCAGTAGCAGATATTCCCGTTGATTGTATTTTAGGAAATATATTTCTTGCTGCAGTTGAGCCACATGGTTCAGTCAGGTTGAAAGGAGGAAGATCTGGTTACTTTATCTCAGTGCCCACATCAAAAGGCAAAAAGAAAAAGATTGAACTTCCTTATGTCTCAAGTCCAAGGGTCTCTACTATGGTGCAGGCCATGCAGAAGCTAGATAAGGCAGAATCCCTACTAACAGACCTCAAAGATCTGAAGAGTAAGCTAAGAATTGAAGAACAATTAAAGCTGCCTCAGGTAAAAAGCAGAATCCAAGATTTGAAGCAAAAGCTAGAAGAAAAGTGTTGTTCAGAAGAGCCAAATGCCTTTTGGCATCGAAAACAACATACTATCAGACTGCCATACAAAGAAGGATTTGTCGGAAAACCTTGCAAAAGCAGAGCCATACCAATGAGCAAAGAGTATTGAGATCTTTGCCAGAAAGAGATCCATCAATTGCTCGACAGGAAATTAATAAGGGAATCAGATAGCCCGTGGAATTGCTACGGGTTCTATGTCAATAAAATAGCTGAGTAAATCAGGGGTATTCCGAGACTTGTCATCAATTATAAACCCCTAAATTCAGTTTTGGCATATGACACCTATCCAATTCCGTACAAAGGAGATTTGATCAGAAGGATTGCAGGTGCAAAAATATTCTCAAAATTCGATTTAAAGGCAGGATTTTCGCAGTTGGCCATAGAAGAATCAGACAAGTTTAAAACTGCTTTCAGCATTCCTGCGGGCATTATGAGTAGAATGTCATGCCTTTCGGACTCAAGAATGCTCCATCAAAGTTTCAGAAGGTGATGGACGACATATTCAAGCCTTATTTTGACTGGTTGATTGTTTATATCGATGATGTTTTGAATTTTTCTAAGCCCCTGAGTAAAATTGGTATTAGAGCCAGTAACGTCTGGTTCTAAAGGTTGGTACTCTAAAATCACAAGTACTCATAATCAAAATGGACTCGTTCAGGGAATCTGTTTCTTTCCGTGAACTTGAAGAGAGAGACTCTCAGGCAGAAGAGAACCCTTTAAGAGATATGTTTGCAAGTAGTTCTAGCAGAACTTTAAATTCCGCAAAACTTACCTATGAAGAATCTCAGCCTTCTGCTCGTTGGGAATTACCTCAGATATCCTCTTCTGAAGTTTATAGTGATTTAGCCCCCTTTCACTTGATTGCTACATCAAGGATTAGCATTAAAGAATCAGTTAGCCAAGTCCAAGAAAATTCTGATAGTATTCAAACTATATCTCTGTTGAATCCTAAAGATCTACAAGTCGAGGCAAAGAAATTAAAGACAAATTATCTGCATCTAGGTTGTATTCGAGTTGGAATCAATCCTTTAGTCCATAAAGGATTACATACTTTTGTGGTTGCAACAGTTCGAGACATGACGCACAATAGATATACTGATTCCATCATCGATGGAATAGTGGCACCCTTGTCTGATGGCCCTTTGTATTTTGACTGCTATCCAAATTTCTCTGTGTATGTTTATGATGAAACCATTGCAAAAATCTTACAGCTACAAATCCAAACCACAGGTTTCGATATGAAGAGAAAGAGAAACAATATAGCCATCCAGACTAAGGCCTGTTTGTGACACACAAATACTTTATGGCCACCTATACGTCATACACCTAGTAGGGACTCCAAATCCAGTGTTGTTGTCAAAACATATTGCCGTAACCAGAAAGTCGAACATCATTTGATCAAATGGCAAGACTTGTAGTTTCCTGCCCACTGGGCTGTAGATAATCCCAAACCAATAGTGCCAAGAAATATTAATTCTGCAAATATCACTGAAACTCCTTCTGGTGCTATTATATCTTTTCCGCGTAGATCCACCATTGACCGACAAGGAATTGATATTGCTTGTAAATCTTCTAAATATTACACAGACCCTTCTTTTGTAGATACAACTTGTTCTTCTTCATCTTCCTATAGACGTAATCAGTTATATGAGTTAGCCCAGCTTGTAAATTATTCATCGTTAGAAGTAAAGTGCCCAGAATGTCAAGATGTCATAAATCTACTTACCTTAGCTGAACAGAATATGCATTCATTTCATAACCCTAGAACTGGTATTGCTTCTCCTTCTACATCTGTAAATCCGTGTCCGAATCCAAAATGTTCTGACATCCCATTTCCTCATGAGCCAGATCCAGATTTAGACCATGTGCTTATGATGCAAACAGTAGAAGAAGAGGATCCTAGACTAACTGAGATGATATGTTTGATGAGACCAACAAAACCAAGATATGGTCTAGGAATACTTGAGCAGTCACAGTTAATTCCAGAGTGTAGGTTTAAACAAATCCCTGTTGATTGTAAAAAACCTGCAGTTATGGAAATGCACAAGTTCTTCTCGCTTATGAATGGATGCTTGAAATCACAGATCAGTGCTAAGTGGATGAAGGCTATGCTTAACTAGGATTTATATACAAATCCTCAGTCAGAAGAATTTGACCAGGCATACACTCCTGCACAGAAAAGACAGTATGCAAGAGATTGGAAGCATTATATGGCGGTAAACAATACATGGATATCTTTCTATTCTTGGAAAGATAAGATTGCTCCTATTAATGTTTTCACTAGAGCCTCCTCCAGTTCTACAGTTAATAAACATGGATGGATTACATTAGATGGGTCACAAATTGAGACTCCTACCACATTTCCCCCATGCAAAGGAATTGTTTTAGGAGAAAATACCAATGCAGCCAAAGCCATCCCCTTGGTTCAAAAAGATGATAATGCCTTAGGAATTGATGGAAGAATCCAAAAGGCTAGTGAACAATTAAATTGGACCAATATTGCACTCAAAGGTCTGGAGATGAATGTAACAAAGACAAATGATGTAAAGAAGCAAATAGATGTTGTACAGATTTCATTAAATAGTGTGAATAGTTGTTTGAATAATATGCAATTTGATTCTAGTATTTCTCGAACTTATGCCAAAGAATCACTGAATAAAATAGAAAAGGTCCGAGATAAATTAGTTGGTCACATTGACACAACTAAGACTCTTCTTACTGGTCTAGCAGAAAAAATTGAAAAAGTTTAGTTGACAAAAGCAAAAAAACCAGTTCCGAATTCTTTTTTGGTGAAAAGAAACATAAAGATTGAAAATTCAATCAGAAATATTCATAAGTTTCCTCCTCTATTCCCCAAAGAAATTGTTTCTTCATCAGATGTTGATAAATCAGAGCACATTAGCATTGCTTCTCTATTCCAAGAAGCAGAGGTCGAAGCAGAAGCCAAAGAAACAGAGAAGAAATCTCAGGAGACACAAATTCTTCCTATCTATGAGCCTCTAGAACATAGATTTTCTAGATACTCTGCTCCTGACATTGAAGGAAAGGGAAAATTGCTTGAAGCCCATACCTTCTTCCCTTATTCTCACAGGGAATGGAACATAGACAACATGAGCATTGGCCAAATACGCCAAATGATTGATTTGATGTACACAGAATATAAACTCATGTGTCTCAGAGGAAAATCTGAAATAGATGCTTGTAGAACTATCATTCAATGTTTTACAGGTACTCTTCTCAGATGGTGGGAAACTGAGTCTTCTCCTAAGCTCATCGAAACAATGGAAGCAGAAGTTCTCAAGGATGAGAAAGGAGACATTATCCACAATCCAGATGGCACGGTTATCAACAATATGATCGACACACTTACATCAATGATTCTGGAACATTGGTGTGGAAGTGAAACGGAGATAGCCAACAAGCATGAGGTTATAGTCATGAACCTCAAGTGGCATAAAATGTCGCAGTATGATGATTTTCACAGGGATTGGATGCGGCGAATTTACGAGGTAAAAGACTCCAAGAATCTGTTGTGGAAACAGGTATATCTTGTTATTGTACCTTCAAAATTTGTTGATTATATCAAAATGCATGAAGTCTTCAGTTGTCGTTTGAATCATACACATGGGGTGAGATATATTCTCAAACCACAAAGACACTGGTAAGTCTTTTCACAAGCTCAAAAGTAAATAAATCATTGGAAAAATTATCCAGATTGCCAAATAGAAAGTCCATCTGCCACAAATATGGACTTACAATAGATGATCCTCTGGTCAAGAAAAGAAAGTCTAAGAAAAGAGCCAAATGAGAATTCAGAGAGACTTTCTACAGAAGCAAAAGAGAGTATCCAAGGGACAGAAGAAGAAAATATCTTACGAATGATAGAAATCAGAAGCAGAAAAAGAAAGGATATTAGAGGTATGTGCCAAACACCCATTATTATAATCCCGCTGACATCCATCTACATTCTGCTAAGCAAGAAAAATGGAACAAGATCACTTGTTGGTTATGTGGACAAAAGGGGCATACCACCTCAAGATGCCCGCAAGGGGAAGAGTCAAAGCTTAATAGAGGGAAGAAGACCGCTGGCTATGCTCAAAAGGCCAAACAAGTCAAAAAAGAGCATAGAGGCCCTTTGTTTGCCTTAGATGTAAATCTGCGACACATGTCACAAAAAGATGTCCCATTCTCATAATCAGGGATACAACACAACACCACCAGCTAGAAGAAACTTCTCTTGACTCTTTTAGCTCCTCGATAGAAGACGAACTACAGGCAAATATGGGTCAATATTCAGAATCAGATTCATCAAGATGCTCATGTTCAGATTCAGATGCATGTGCTTGTCATGCCCTGTATGAAGATGGTTCTGATTATTCCAACAGCTCAAGTGACGAAGAAAGACCAAAGCTTCCAAAAGAAAATGTGCTAATGGAATTTACTGATGAGGAAGCAGAATTAAAAATTTTGTCCCAGATTCGAGCTATGGAGGATGGTGACATGAAAAACCGCCTGATCGAAGCTTTCACAGACTAGTTGAAAACTAAAGCTTCTAAGGAATCAGGTAAGAAACCTTTTTTTATTGATGCATTTTATGAACGAAACACAAAATCTTTCCAAATGCATCACCAGAAACAAGGAAGAGTAAGGTCGCTTACTCTTGGAGAAGTAAGTGGTGAAAATCACCACATTAAAGCAGAAATCTCTGCAATCAAGGCTCAAATTGTAGACATAGAGAAAGGAAAACAAGTTGCAGACAACCAAGAGAATGAAGAAGAAGATTCCTGGTATCCGATTGCAAAAGACCAGCAAATTCAGATCGTTGAAGGGATGCACGATCCAAACTTTGGATTCAAAGACATGAGGTTATTTACGATAACCTATCAGCAGCATCATGTTAAGGTAAACATCTGTATCCAAGGGAAGATTTTTCAAATGATTGCATTATTAGATCCCGGAGCAGATATCAATATCCTTAACATAAAGAACATCCCATCTAGATATTGGGTTTCTGCAGAAAGAAAAGTTGTAGGTCTTGGAAATAAGAAGCTCCAGTACGAAGTTCCCAGAGCTTCATTATGTTTTGATTCGCATTGTGTATATATGAAGTTTGCGGTAGTAGATATTCCTGTTGATTGTATTTTAGGAAATATATTTCTTGTTGCAGTTGAGCCACATGGTTCAGTCAGGTTGAAAGGAGGAAGATCTGGTTACTTTATTTCAGTCCCCACATCAAAAGGCAAAAAGAAGAAGATTGAACTTCCTTATGTCTCCAGTCCAAGGGTTTCTATTATGGTGCAGGCTATGCAGAAGCTAGATAAGGCAGAATCCCTACTAACAGACCTCAAAGATCTGAAGAGTAAGCTAAGAATTGAAGAATAGTTAAAGCTGCCTCAGGTAAAAAGCAGAATCCAAGATTTGAAGCAAAAGCTAGAAGAAAAGTGTTGTTCAGAAGAGCCAAATGCCTTTTGGCATCGAAAACAGCATACTATCAGACTGCCATACAAAGAAGGATTTGCCGGAAAACCTTGCAAAAGCAAAGCCATACTAATGAGAAAATAGTATAAAGATCTTTGCTAGAAAGAGATCCAACAATTGCTCGACAGGAAATTAATAAGGGAATCAGATAGCCCGTGGAATTGCTATGGGTTCTATGTCAATAAAAGAGCAGAGCAAATCATAGGTATTCCGAGATTTGTCATCAATTATAAACCCCTGAATTCAGTTTTGGCAGATGACACCTATCCAATTCCAGACAAAGGAGATTTGATCAGAAGGATTGCAGGTGCAAAAATATTCTCAAAATTCGATTTAAAGGCAAGATTTTGGTAGGTGGCCATAGAAGAATCAGACAAGTTTAAAACTGCTTTCAGCATTCCTGCAGGGCATTATGAGTGGAATGTCATGCCTTTCAGACTCAAGAATGCTCCATCAAAGTTTCAGAAGGTGATGGACGACATATTCAAGCCTTATTTTGACTGGTTGATTGTTTATATCGATGATGTTTTGATTTTTTCTAAGAATATAGATGAACACGTTAAGCATGTAAATATTTTCTTAAAGTTAGTTCAGAAGAATGGGTTAGTCCTGAGCAAGAAGAAAATAGAAGTTTTTCAAACTTCTATAAAAATTTTAGGACATACAATCTGCAATGGGCAGATTTCTCTCCAGCAGCACACCATTGATTTTGCAGACAAATTCCCAGATGAACTCAGAGATAAGACACAGTTACAAAAAATTTTGGGTTGCCTTAATTATGTCAGCAATTTTTATCAAGACTGCGCCAGTGACAAAAGAATCCTCAACAAAAGACTAGGGAAGAACTCTCCGGAGTGGTCGGACCTTCACACCAGAGCAGTCCAACAAATCAAAGCTAAGGTAAAATCTTTGCCCATTTTATATGTTGCTAACGACCAAGCCTTTAAGATTGTTGAGTCTGATACAAGTAATGTTGGATGGGGAGGAGTTTTGAAACAAAGAATTGGTAAAGAAGAGCAGGTAGTTCAATTTGCTTCTGGAGTCTGGAACACGGCGGAACAAAATTACTATGTCATAGAAAGAGAAGTCAAAGCAGCCTGGAACTGTATAAGCAAATTTGAAGTTTATCTGATAAATAAACCTTTTCTCCTCAGAACTGATGCATCAGCCATGCAAAAGGTATTGACAAAGAATATCAAAAGGCTGGAGAGGCGAAGTTTGCAAGGTGGCAAGCCCTGTTTGTCAATTTTGATTTCTCTGTTGAACATATTAAGGGAAACGATAATAGCCTTCCTGATTTTCTGAGAAGAGAATATATTGAGCAAAAAGAGGAACAAGTGTTGATCATCGTCACTGAATGGGAAAATGACAGGAAAAGGGAAACAGTGAAAATGGTGCCACATGAACTAGAATGGGAGACATATAAAAGAAATTGGAAACCAACTTGGCAGCTCATGAATACCAAGGTTTTAGACGCCAATTTACAGCCACACACAGATCTCCCATATTATGTACTAGAAAGGAAAGTCTATACTAAAGGCACAGCTTGGATACATGATATGGTTTACGACAAAGCCAAAAGAAATGCTGAAATAGCAAGAAAAACATTAGAGCAAAACTTCCACGACATTGCTACTATCTGGTACCATGGAGGGAAGGATACAGGAATCTATGAGAGGCATGTTTGCATATATCGAACCCGTAATTTATGGAATGAACCTGGCCATATCAAGACTCATATGGCAACAAGATGGCCCAGAAATGACCCTTAGATTATGTTTCCTGACACTGATCTTGATTTTGCAGATTACAAAAAATTATGATGGCAGTTGCTTAATATCGATGATCAAAATGAAACTCACTATATAAGGCTCAAATTCAGTACGGTGGGACATTATCAAGGATATCAACAAAATGAATGGCTCAGAGAATGGTGGAAAGATTACGGGATTAACAAAACTGCGATGGACCGAGTAGAACATGAGAAATATTGCAAGACCATGGGTAAAGCTTGTATTATGGGTTGTAAC
Organism: Pinus taeda; assembly: GCA_000404065.3. Lineage (NCBI taxonomy): Eukaryota > Viridiplantae > Streptophyta > Pinopsida > Pinales > Pinaceae > Pinus > Pinus taeda. The sequence continues at coordinate 49,660 of APFE030450493.1, read as the reverse complement.
ACAGCATGCAACCATCCAGTTTATCATACTATTAAAGAAATGGCGGACACTGAGTGGACAACTTACAAAGATGCTCCTTACAACAATTCCCTTGAAGAATATATGCGGGAGCACATGGAGTGGTTGGTCCTCACCAAAGTACAACATCAAATCGTTCTAGTAAGACCCATCATTGTCCGACGAATCTATACCAAAGCTTGGGACATCATGCAATATAAACAAGACAGGTTTCCAGGCCTCACAATTTTTTAATATGTACCAGTCACAAGGGCTGAATTGTGACGAGTCTTTCCGTGGGTTTTACTGTTTAAAAACCTCCACAGTGTAGCATAATCTTTTCTCGTGGGCTTTAGTATTAAAGTATCCATTGTGTTTTAGTCATATCAGAATAACTTTTAGTACAAAGGATCTACTTTACAGATAATACCTTACGCGTTACCCGAAAGCAATAATTCTAATCCATCTAATGGACCCGAATAATTGTGCGGATGTCGCTCTGATAAACGCTGAAAAGTAATGATTCCTTTAGCTTTAAGTCTTTTCTTTGTTCCGACCCAGGACAATGCTTGTCCCCCCTTCTCTCTTATATAAAAAAGGGTAAGGCTCATTCTTGGTCATCGGATGTTTGGAGAGATCAGAGTTTAGAGAGTCTAGAGTCTTGAGTTTTTGGAGTCGAGTATTTTCCTGCTCTACATCTACGGACTTGCGTGTCTGATCTGCTTGCATCACGAAATTACTCAAGTCCTTAGGTGGTTTCGAAGCCTGCGCATTAGTGTGCTCAGCACTGATGAGAACCTAAAGTGGCTGAACCATTAGAGCCTCTTTATATATATATTTTTTTCTTTGAAATTTCTGAGATAGAGTCCATCTATCGCCAGGAAGCCTCTGGTATTACTCGATCTTTATGGTCAATATATAGTCCAGTAAATGCGATAACAATCTATCTCTGTAAAGAGTTTCCTGAGTTTCCTCTCTCTGTAAATCATTTGAGCATTTGAAATAATATGAGTACACTATATTTCCGCCATTTGAGTATCTCTGTGCTTTCTGCTGTGATAGTAGTTCTGTTTAGTCTTCGTCTGAAGTTCGCAGGAAGTTCGCCAAAGGATCGAAGGGACACCAAGGTCGTTGTTAGGCGTGGAAGTCGTTGTAGCATAATCTTTTCTCATGGGCTTTAGTATTAAAGTATCCACTGTGTTTTAGTCATATCAAAATAACTTTTAGTATAAAGGATCTACTTGACAGATAATATCTTATGCGTTACCCGAAAGTAATAATTCTAATCCATTTAATGGACCCGAATAATTATACGGATGTCGCTCTGATAAAGGCTGAAAAGTAATGATTCCTTTAGCTTTAAGTCTTTTCTTTGTTCCGACCCAAGACAATGCTTGTCCCCCCTTCTCTCCTATATAAAGAAGGGTAAGGCTCATTCTTGGGCATCGAATGTTTGGAGAGATCAGATTTTAGAGAGTCTAGAGTCTTCAGTGTTTGGAGTCGAGTATTTTCCTGCTCTACATCTGCGGAGCTGCGTGTCTGATCTGCTTACATCACGAAATTACTCAAGTACTTAGGTGGTTTGGAAGCCTGCGCATCAGTGTGCTTGGCACTGGTGAGAACCTAAAGTGGCCGAACCATTAGAGACCCTTTATATATATATATATATTTTTCTTTGAAATTTCTGAGGTAGAGTCTGTCTATCGCCAAGAAGCCTCTGGTATTACTCGATCTTTATGGTCAGTATATAGTCCAGTAAATGCGATAACAGTCTATCTCTGTAAAGAGTTTCCTGAGTTTCCTCTCTCTGTAAATCATTTGAGCATTTGAAATAATATGAGTACACTATATTTCCACCATTTGAGTATCTATGTGCTTTTATAAAGTCCGTTGTGATAGTAGTTTTGTTAAGTATTCATCCGAAGTTCGCAGGAATTTCGCCAAAGGATCGAAGGGACACCAAGGCCGTTGTTAGGCGTGGAAGCCGTTGTGGAGGCCGTAAGAGTGTGAAAGATCTGAGTAGGTTCACCACTGGTTCACCAGGAGTTGGAACAACACTAACGAAGAGGCACAGCAAGTCGCAAGCTCGGGACAGGAGCCCCTGCGTAAAATTGGTATCAGAGCCAGTAACGTCTGGTTCTAAAGGTTGGTACTCTAAAATCACAAGTACTCATAATCAAAATGGACTCGTTCAAGAAATCTGTTTCTTTCCGTGAACTTGAAGAGAGAGACTCTCAAGCAGAAGAGAATCCTTTAAGAGATATGTTTGCAAGTAGTTCTAGCAGAACTTTAAATTCCGCAGAACTTACCTATGAAGAATCTCAGCCTTCTGCTCGTTGGGAATTACCTCAGTGTCCTACCCACTGGCCTGTACATAATCCCAAACCAATAGTGCCAAGAAATATTACTTCTGCAAATATCACTGAAACTCCTTCTGGTGCTATTATATCTTTTCCGCGTAGATCCACCATTGACCGACAAGGAATTGATATTGCTTGTAAATCTTCTAAATATTACAGAGTATTAATGATATTCATATTGATCATAATTAATGTAATAATATTAATCCTAGTATATGTATTAATATTTAATATTTATAAATATCAGTATATGTTATACCATTATTAATTAATATATTTTAGGAATAGTTTTTTTTTTATTTTTTTTTTTTTTTTTTTTTTTTTTTTTTTTTTTTAAATAAAAGTAATTATTTATATATTAATTGGTTAAATATTATTATTATTATTATTATTATATTAAATAATAATTAATATAAATAGTATTAAATAATATTACATATTGAATCATAATTTAATATTTATTAAATATTAATCCTAGGAATTATTGATTAATATTTAATTATTAATACTATTTAATCATTAAAAACATTGTATTCATATTTATATATAAAAATAGATGTTTGTTACATTTTTTTTAATATTAGTTATTATTAATATTTTGATATTTTATGGAAAATTATTATTAGTGTTAATTGTATTTAATATTAAAATTTATTTAAAAATGTATTGATATAGTAATAATATTTATTATACTAAAATTGATATTTTAAGTATTAAGAATCAATATAAAATTTGATTATTTTAATATTAGGATCAATATAAATTAGATAATAATTATAAGTAGTAATAAATAATTAGTGTTAATGATTGATAAATACAACCTAATAATTAGTATTGATAATAAAATAGTTTAATTAATTTATAAATAGTTTTTTTAAAAGTTTAACTAATTAATGATAATGGTCATTATCATAATTAATATTGTAAATTTTTAATTGTGTATTAATTATTATTATTATTATTATCATACTTAAATTATTAGAGCGAGGTTACTAACTAACTAAGATTAAAAAAAAAGGGGGGGAGGAAATTCTACCACAGAATGCTAAACCTGAAAAGTATTGGTGACCTTAATTTCTCTGATTAGGGGAAGCCAGCTTGCACTAATCTCCATACCCTTGTCTCTGTTGATTACAACACTTTTTGTTTAAATGAAAGTATCAAGACTCTGACCGAAAATGATCAGACCATTGCACAAAGTCTTGATAAGCTCTCGCTGCAAACAGATAAAAAAATTCATGAAGCAGTTGTTGCTCACGGGAAAGAAATTGTTAAGGTTAACAATAGCCTTGATATCATCAAGAAACAAGTCTGGGTTGTTTCTTCAAGAGTGGATTCTTTAAAAAAGAAGCCTAGCACTGAGGCTTATAAATCCTCCACCCTATTTTCAGATCCAAAGACGTCAGTTCCATATTCTATTACATCATCAGTTGTAAGTTTAATCAAAGCTCCTAGTTCAATAAACTTTCCTCCAGCAAGCTCTACCTTCCAGTATTCACCTTTTGCTAATCCTAGTTTCTTTGGGAAAATTCAGAAAGAACCAGAAGAACCTACTAGGGGTGGTCTTTCAGACTTCTTATATGTTGAATCTTCAGAAGAAAAAGATGATGTTGATACTGGTATTCATAAGATAGATTATGCTCCTAAGCTCGAAGATCTTGAAGAATGTGTAAATAATTTTTCTACTCAAGATAAGGAACAATTTGGTATTGTAAATTCTAATGATTTTGATGATACTCATGTAAAATATACCTCATCAAGATCAAGGTCACAAAGCACCTGGAATCCTGCACCTGACCATAGAGACCTGATGAAATCTGAATATCACAAAGACTGGTCAGCCAATTCTACATATTCCTGGAACATAGACAATTGTACATAAGTTGAGGTAATGTCTGTGTTACATTCAATGTTAGTCTGTTATAGGACATATCTAGTTGATGACATAGGTCCTATCAATGCTACCAGGGGAATCATTGGTGGGTTTGAAGGTACTCTTGATTCTTGGTTAAAAGCAGAAACTTTGAAAGAACCAAATTTACTTCCATCATGGGAACAACCATTTGTCCAGAATCCAGATGGTAGCACATACATGGATCCAATCACACATCTTCCTGTTAATAACATGATAGGAAGACTTCTTTATGGAATCACAATTAATTTTATTGGTTTCCCACAAATCACCAATGAGATTACCACTATTACTCTGTTGGCCATGAAATTGCATAACATGCAGCATTTTGATGAGTATTTCAATGAATTTCTTCACCGTCTTCACACTTTGTCCACAGATCTCATTTTGGAACCAAAGTGGAAGGAAATCTTTGTTTCCTCTCTTCCACATTGGGTTTCCTCTGCAATTGTCAATAAACTCCCTGGAAAGATTGGGGATTATAAGTTTGGGGTCATTCGACAAGCTATAAAAGCTGTCATTGTGGAGCTCTGTTCCTAAATGAAAATTGCTCGTGCTGCTACCAATCCTAAAAAACCACATGGCTATCAGCAGCTTTGTAAGCAATGGCACCTAGGTAAACCTGGCAATTCTGAGGGGCAAAGGCGAAAGCATATGCATTCAAAGAAGAATTCCCAGTCATCCCGAGTTCCACAGAAAAACACTTCAAGAAAAAACCATATAAACATACTGAAGTGTTTTCCAAAGAAAAGGAGATCACCTGTTACAACTGTAATGAAAAAGGACATACTGCAAATCATTGTCCTAAGAAGAAGAAAGAAACTTCAAAAAAGAAGATGCCTTACAGGAATAAAAAAGGAAAAATCAATTTCTTTGATCTACCTCGCAGTTGTGATGAATTACTAACTTCTTATTCTGAATCAGAAAATGATTTGAATTTCGTGCATTCTGATTATTCTTTGTCCTTTGAAGAAGAATTTTGCAGAGATCCACATTGCCCAGAATGCAAGGATTGTGAGTGCAGTGATCATGATGTCTGCTAGTGCAATGCAGTCAGGATGATGAAGGAAGATTATAAAGAAACAAGCAGGAATTATTTCACACAAATGATGGCAGCAGCAGACCCGCAGATCAAAGAAATGTACAAATCTTTACTGGTGAATCATCTGAAGCAAATACCCTCCAATCCAAAGAACCTTCCAAATAAAGGGTATGTCGCTCCTGCTTCTCTATTTTCAGTTGAAGCTCTAACTAGGCAATTTAAGAATGAAGATTTTGGTGAAGATTTGCCTCAGACCTTGCCTAATATACACCAAGCAATCAAAGAGCTTAGAAAGACAGTAAAAGAAAATAAGAAGCTATGCATAGAAAATCATAGGGATTTAAGCGTCAAATTAATGAATGCACAAGAAGCTTCTACCTCTCAAAATCTTCCTATGTCAGGAAGAACAGAAAATTGGACATTTCATACTAATCCAATTACTAAGCAGATAAATCCGACAAAAGATGATGAAATGGAAAGAATGGCTTAGTTTGCAATATACTTAACAAAGATGTTATGTATTGTGTTAAGATAAATGTCAGAATTGGAACACAGTATGAATATTGGAAAGTATTAATGGATACTGGATCCAGATTGAATATTGTGAACAATACAGTTGTCAATACTCATCTCAGAAGGCTGACTTCTTGCCCAAGGGTAACAACCGTCAGCGGTGACATTACAACTGTGTCAGAAGTGGAAGTAGATGTATTCTTGACTAAAGAAATCGGTGTTCATCTTGTTTGTCCAATAGTTCCAGGTATGGATTGCGCTATGTACCTAGGAACACCATTTTTCCAAATTTTTGAAAAACATGGAGATATGCTACACAAGGCCAATTAAAGGTATGGATATTTTGTCAGCTTAGATAAAGAAATCTTTTTTCCATTCATTAATGCTAATTCTCCAAACAGACTAAAAAGAATAGAAAGAATGGAGAACCTATTGGCAAAAATGGAAATAAAGAAAGAAATAATGAAGACTAAAAAACATCTTGACAATGGGAAGTACGCCATAGAAATAGCAGACATAACTGCTAAATTCAAAGAATGTTGTTATGATGATCCTAATGCATTCTGGCATGTCAATAAGCAGGAAGTCGAACTTCCTCTAAAATATGGTTTTAATGGTAAGAAGATCAAAAGCAATTGCCATGAACTCAGAACAGATGAAACTATGCAAAGAAGAAGTTAAAGATCTTCTGAAGAAAGGATTGATAAAGAAAAGCAAAAGTCCCATTATCTATTTTTCCTTTTATGTAAATAAGCATTCAGAGATAGCCAGAGGAAAGCCCAAGTTGGTTGTGAATTACAAGCCTTTGAATAATATCCTTGATTATGATGCTTATCCTCTTCCAAAGCCTTCCACTATACTTGCCCAGATCGCCAAATCCAAATTATTTTCAAAGTTTGATCTTAAATCTGGATTTTGGCAAGTGGGAATAAAAGAATCAGATAAATGGACCCCTGCCTTCTCTGTGCCAGAAGGACACTACGAATGGAATATCATGCAGTTTGGCTTGATAAATGCACCTCTGCATTTCAAAGAATCATGGACGAAACTTTTGAAGGTATGGACGATTTCCTAAAAAAATATATATTGATGATTTGTTGATCCATTCAGATAATATTCCTGAGCATATTAGGCATTTGAAGATCTTTCTATAGAGAGTTAAAGAAAAAGGAATAGTTTTATCTGAATCAAAAATGAAGTTGTTCATAACCATGGTAGGTTTTTTGGGTTATAATATTCAGTATGGTTCTTACAATGTAATTCAGAGAAGCCTCAATTTTGTGGATCATTTTCCTTATAAGATTCTTGACAAGACTCAGCTCCACCGATTTCTTGGGAGTTTGAACTACATCTTAAAATTTCTGAAACATTGTGCCCAAGAAAGAAAGCTTTTGAACCAGAGGCTTCAGAAAAATCCAATCCCATGGAATGATGATTGCAGTCAGGCAGTAAGAAGAATAAAAGATAGAGTGAGAAAAATCCAGCCTCTATCTCCCATACAAGAAGCATGGGATAAGGTTATCATGACAGATGCTAGCCAAATTGGTTGGGGCGCGATTTTGTGTCAGAAAAACCCCAGCAACAAAAAAGAGATTGAAGTTTGTCAATACGCTTCAGGATTGTGGGCCAAGGACCAATTGAATTGGGCTAGTTTGAAGAAAGAACTTAGAACAGCATGCCTTGGTATTGCTAAGTTCAAAGATTTTGTTATTTACACCAAATTCACTGTAAAAACTGATTGTCAAGCTTTAAAATATGCAATCAAAAAATGTGAATTTGAAGACGCTGTCATGGTCAGGTGGGTGATGCAGCTAAGCCAATATAATTTCAACATTAAATTTATATGGGGAGACAAGAACAGTTTTGCAGACATGCTGAGTCCTGATTACTTGGCAGACCATTCAATTCTCTTTCTCTCCTGCAATTTTATCCGAAGGGATGAAAACTCTGTAGAGATAGAAACCCCCAGAGGATGGATTAGCTATGAACTAGAAACTCCCCTTTTAGTTCATGATGAACATTGGATCCCTGTCAAAGAAATTCAGTACAGAATGGGAATCCCTTATCTTTGGAATGAAAGGATGCAAGATGAAACGAACAATGAAGCTATTGAAGCCTTGTACTATCTAGCTCATATTGGGAGTATCACTTATATACTGGAAAGGAGCGAAGATGATGAAGATCTACTTGAAAGCTGCCAGATAACCTTCAGAAGATTCAACAATCATCTCAACAGGGATAATTTTGATATAGACCAACAGAAAGAAGCATTCTACACAGATATGAATCTACAGAATTATTCCTCTAATCTATTTTGTTCTTTGCAGTTCTCTTTTCAATATGAAGGATGGGCAGCAGAAGCAGTGGAAAATACGAATCCTACTCTATAGTGGTTCATTGAGTGGTGGAAAATTTACGGCTTGTCAGACCTTGTCATCGAGCCATATTCCCTCAATCTACTAAAGATCTAAGGATTCAGTGAACCCACAGCTCATCAATCAGGAATCCTGTACAAATCCGTCAGGGATATTGCTGATATCAAAGACCTCCATTTTTTTCACGGAGTCAGAAGGTGTGGTCATGTCCGATGGTTCGTCACTAACCACTATAAAGCCAGGACAATCGCTACCAGCGCCAATGGTGTCCACCCTAGCTATAATGATTTCCACGATCAAGTGGATCCTAAATCAAATCCCTTTCTGTACATCAATTTCCTGGAGCCACCTGATAGTCATGCTTCACAGATATGGGAATATGAAAAGGATGTACAAGTGCAGTGTTTTTCAAAGTATTTGATTGAAAGATTTCGATACCAGCACTACACCCATCCCCAAATCGAATATTATGTCATATGACTGTGTTGTCTTTCTAGTCGAGGTTGGTACTAGACAGGCTTTAGTGGGTTCACCTGATCTTGAATCTCCATTGTGTAACCTTTAAGTACAATAATAAGATTTTAGTGAAATAATATGCTTATGGCTCTCCACTTTTTTGTACAAAATATCTAGTACTTGAGATTCGGTCCCCATATGCCTGATGGCTTTCCAAAAGGAAAAGGGACGAGATAATATGAGTTGTCCACTAATACCCAAATCTAGAGGATAGATTTGAAAAGATAGTTTCCTTACCCTTCACGAATGTTGGTTCCCCTTCTGGATTATAAAAGAAGGTAAGGTTCATTTGTAAAAGGAGGAGGAAAGGAATTCTGGGAGGAGGAAAGGAGTTTGGGGAAAAGAGGAAGGACTGAGGTCGTTAGGGTGTCGATCTATAAGATCTCTGTGTGTCAAGATCTCTATTGTAATCCAATGAGATAAGATCTCCGTGTGTCAAGATCTCTGTTGTAATCGAGTGTTTTATGACAAATAAAGAGATATATTTGAATTTTACATTTGATGATTTAAGGGGTTGTAAGAAGGGAAGGGCATTTGAAGTTTTTAGTTTCTGGGTTGAGTCGGAACTCCCTGCTCTGCATCTACGAGAATCATCTTGATCTGCTTGCATCACGGAGAACTAACTCAAAATTTTATATGTCATCTGAGTTGTTGTTCTGAAATATTAATAGAAAAGTTACTCTGTGTAAAGTGTTATACTCTTATTATAAAATTGGTATCAGAGCCATTTGGTTCTGTTTCCAAGCTATTTTCGTTCTGTCTGGTTCTTACATTAAGATATATTGGTATCATCATTTGTTTAAGTTTGAAGTGGACGGTAAGGCGCTGGTAGAGAGCGTTGAGGCGAAGGACTGCTGTTTTTGCTTTCCTGGTGCACAGAAGCTTTATTCGTCTGTTCAGGTGCATACGTATATCTAATCTTAATGGCTGGTTCTATGAATGAATTTGTTCTTCAGAAGCCCGATAACAAGAAAATTGCTAGACAAAAAAGATGGTCTTTTTTGAATAAGTATAGATCTAGTAATGATAAGTTGTATGATGAGAAAGTGCTTGTTCAAGAATTTGAACCTCAGCCTAATTGGACATTGCCAGAGATAGAAGTTGATAAACTATATAAGATTCATGCTTTTCAATTTAGAGTTGCTTAGTTATTCCGATTTACTTCTGTGAATATCCCTATTTCTACTGGTCAGTGTGTGTATCAAGATTCGTTGATAAAGAAAGAAGATATTGAATGGGGTTTGGAACATGGCTATAATTATATACATATTGGAATGATTCAGTTTGGCATAAATCCTCTAGTAAGACCAGGATTAAATACTTCTTGTTTGACCTATGTCTTAGATACTCGAATGAATAATTTTCATGATGCACTTTTGGGTGGATTTCAGAGTCCATTAAATAATGGTCCTGTTTGGTCTTCAGTCATTCCCAGATACCAAGTAGCCTTAACAGATCCATACATCATTGAGTTCCTAAATGAATATATCCAATTCCATGGCTTTGATGTAGCCCCTCAGGCTTTAATAGCTCAGCTTCATTCTTCAATATGTTTGCGTTTTGTATCTACTTCAATGCCTCCATTGAATACAAAATTGTGTCAAAGAGCTTTGAAAGAAGGCGTAGTTGTTGGCCCTGGTAATACACCTCCTTTACAGATAGGATTTTCTGAGTGTATCCTTCCTGACGAATGGAATAGTTCCTACACTCCTTTGTCACAGAAATATCCACAGTTAAAATCCTCTAAAGAGCCACGTCAACTATCACTTATCCAACATCCTGATGGATCCACTGGTCTTAAGTTTTCTACATCATCTCTTTGTCGATCACTGTCTACTAGAGACGGATCTCCATTTTTGGCAGGAAGAGATAGAGATATCCTACCATCATCATCATCTCAATTTACTGTTCCAAGAAATCTTACTTCCAAGAAAAGTCATAAAAGATCTCAGTCCCATAAAATTGATGATTGTCAATTCTGCATTCCATCCTCCAGTTTCCAAACTGAAGAACAACATTCTCCTAAAAAGGATACACAAGTCTTCATCCCTGACATAAAGAGTTCTACTCTTCCTAGAGCCCAACAAGAGTTATCTACAAAGATAAATGAACGGCATATAGAACCTAGAAATGATAGGAGAACATTTAGAAATGGAACAATGAAAGCAGACTTACAATGGTTGCACATGAGGAATATTACAGATTCATATCAAAGTGATTTAGAAAAGATGCATAATTATACAAACTATTAGATTGTTTGTATGTTGCAAAACATAGATGATATAGCCAGAGATGTGTTAGAGATAAAGGAACATATTAAGAAACTGTATACTAGTTATAATGAGATATTGGGAACATAGAATGAGCATACACAAAGATTAAATGATATTCAGTCAAATATGGGTATTATTTCTAGATCTCTAGATCATTTAACAGATGCTCTTCCTACACCTGCTTCTCCTCCACACTATAGAGAAGTAGATGTGTCCAGTTCAAAATTAAGGTTTACTTCTGAAACTAATGAAGGGTTAAGAGGTTAAGGCTAAAAGGTTTTCCTTCTCTTGAAAGTCTAAGACTACCTAAGAATTATGTTAGTCTTAAAAATCTGATAGAAAATGGCCAATCATCTACTCCACAATTTCCTCAAATTTTGGCCATGTCTGGTGTCACTTCTACTCCAAGAACCCCTGGTGAACAAGCACAAGGTAAACCAAGTTCTAAGAGACAAAGAGGTGAAACTTTTTCTTATATTCATAAAGGACGAAAAAATAATGAAGAAACCACTGCCCATGAAGCATCTGCAACAAACCCATTTAGCAAATATGTTGAGAATTTGCAGAATATTCCATTAAAAATGGAAAATCCTTCCACCACAGGATTTGGCAATACTCTGCTTCTTAATATTGATTGCTTGGGCTATGATGAACTCATTACTGCGTTACATAATGTACATGCTTGGACTTTACAGAGAAAAGCAAAAACTAAGGCAGAGTGGTCAGAGATTGTTACTCAGATTATTTGGTCTTTTACTGGTATTCTCAAGCAATGGTAGGACAAGTTATCAGATAGAGAGATGAACCAAATCGTTGAAAATGAAGATGATCCCTTAAAAGCTTTGTTTGATGCATTAACACATGAGTTTGTAGGGATTGTACGAGAAGATTCAGTTCACCATTCTCAGTTGTTTTTATCGCAAAGGTTCTCTAATATAGACTATTTGCAAGAATATTTCTGTATTATGCAGAAATTATTATATCAAGCAAATGATCCTCATAATGTTGCATATCTGAGGTATTATATAGCTTCCATGCCAGGGAAAATTCCAGATCTGATTAATCAGTATATTGATGAACATAAGATAAAGATTGAGAACTCATCTTTTGCTGCTATACAACAGTTAATTGTTTTAGTTTTGCAGAAAGAGTCTGCTGCTGCAAAAGCTAAAAAGAATTTTCACAAGCAAATGCATTTTAGCACTAAGCTCTGCAATAATTTCAAGGAAACTTATGATTTTGGTTGCCATTCTAAGAGGAAGAATATCACGAATAAGCACCAAAATTGTTCCTGCAAGACAGACAAGTATTTTCGTAAAAAAAAATATTATCCTTCTAAGAAACGTTTTAAGGGGAGAAGGGTTGTATTTAGGAAACGGACAAAGCCTTCAAAGAAAGTTGTTTGTTTTATTTGTGGAAAGGAAGGCCATTATGCTAATGCTTGCGGAGAAAAGAAAGACAAGAAGAAGATAAAGATCATGGATATATTTTCTTCAGTACATGATCCAAAAGATTGGGATCTCATATCCCATTCTGATGGAGAATATTTTGAAGTATCCAGTTCTTCCTCAGAATCTGAAGAAAATGAATTACCAGATATAAAAATACTTTCACTAGATTCTGATTCAACTGACTCTGATGAGACATTTATTGCTGACATAAAAATGTTTCATTTTAATTTTTCAGATAGTGTACAGGTAAAGATAGCAGAGGTCAAAGCTGAGTTGGCACAACTTGATCCAGTACAGTTTACAGCCAGGAGAAGGTTAACAGAGAAACTTGAAAGCCTCGAAAGTCAGCTACCTTCTTCCAGAAGATCCAAAAAAAAATTCTCAGATGATGAATTCAGTGAGAAAGAGTTTGATTCAATGTTCAAACCTTTGATGATTATAGACGAGTCACAAGGATCAGGTATGGATACAATCACAACTCTTAAAAAGAAAATTGCAGATCTAGAGTCATCCATTCATCATACAAGAACAAAAATGATTCAGTTATCATCTAAACTTCAAATGCTTATTGGTAATTATGATGATTGTAATTCCAAGCTAATAAGCTTGTTGATGAAGAATGTTTCAGAAGAGATTCCCTCAAAATCCACAAATGTTGATATGATAAGTATTATGGGAATTGGAGATAGAGTGATTATTCCCATTAAGATCAAATTGCCAAAAGTTAATGAATACACTTTAGATGCTCAGATTGATTCTGAGCAGCGAGTAGTTGCTACAAATTTGGCGCCTTTCCTTCATATTATTGGCAACCTAGAAAATTACAATTCAGGGCTATTACAAAAGACTTGATGGAGATTAACCATATAGCTCCTGATTTTCAAATTTGTTTGAATGATGTTCAAATATTTGTGGCATTGTACAGTTTTGATACTGGTACAGATGTTTTGTTAGGACAAGATTTTTTGAAGAAATTACTTCCTATTACTTTTGATATAGATTCTGTTACTTTTTCTACAACAGAAGGTCCAGTGACACTACCTGCTTCCAATGACTACACAGTTAACGTACAGCCTGTAGAAGAAGACCAAATTCAGTACAGTCTACAGGATTTGTCAAAAATTTACAAAATTGTCAAAAATGTTGAGATTCATGGTCCAAAAACATTACAGAATATTTCAGACAAGCTTCGTAAAGATTGTACAGCAAGCCGTCCAAATGCTTTTTGGACAAGTGAAAAATATTTTGTGGCACTTCCTTATAAAGAAGGATATGTTCTTAGACCACAAAAGGCAAGTGCTAATCACATGAGTCCACAAGAGCAAGATTTATGCAAACATGGGATTACTCATTTGCTGCAACAACAACTTATTGAGCCATGTAAAAGTCCTTGGGCTTGCCCAACTTTTTATGTGAACAAGCATAATGAGCAGAAGAGAGGTAAGAAAAGGCTTGTTATTAATTACAAGCTCTTGAATGATGCATTACTCCCAATCAGGGATCCTCTGGCTAGTAAAGAACTCCTTATTGCAAAAATTGCCAATGCTAATGTTTTCAGTAAATTTGATTTGAAGAGTGGATTTTGGCAAATTGGCATTATCCCTGCAGGCAGGTATAAAACAACTTTTACAGTCCCTCATGGACAATATCAATGGATTGTAATGCCTTTTGGAATAAAAAATGCTCCCTCTGAGTTTCAAAAACGGATGGAAGACATTTTTGGAGGGGTAGAGTTCATAATTGTGTATATAGATGATTTACTTGTTTTCAGCAGAGATGTAAATAGTCATAAGATGCATTTAAAAAAGTTCTATGAAATGGTGTATAGACATGGACTTGTTCTTTCTGATTCTGACAGGAAGTTTCAAATTGATAAAGTCAGAATTGATTTCTTAGGACTGCATATAGAACAAGGTCATATTGGGCTTCAATCACATGTTCTGACTCATTTATTAAAGTTTCCAGATGTCATTTCAGATGTTAAGAGTTTGCAGAGGTTTCTTGGTTGTCTGAATTATATCAGACAGTTTTATGAGAAACAATCAGATGATACTAAGACCTTACAAAAAACGTTAAAGAAGGAAACAATTGGGTGGACAAAAGAGAAGACAGAAGCAGTCAGAAACATTAAAACTAAAATCAGTGAATTGCCAAAACTTAAACTTCCTGACACTAATCTTCCCTTTATTCTTGAAACAGATGCTTCACATCACACTTGGGCTGCAATTTTGTTACAAAAGCATGGAAGGAAAAAATTAGTCTGTGCATATGCTTCAGGC
>APFE030450493.1:0-10461 GCA_000404065.3 Pinus taeda | reverse complement strand
TGCTTACAACGCTGCTGATAGCCATGTGGTTTTTTAGGATTGGTAGCAGCATGGGCAATTTTCATTTGGGAATAGAGCTCCACAATGACAGCTTTTACAGCTTGTCGGATGACCCCAAAGTTATAATCCCCAATCTTTCCAGGGAGTTTATTGACAATTGCAGAGGAAACCCAATGTGGAAGAGAGGAAACAAAGATTTCCTTCCACTTTGGTTCCAAAATGAGATCTGTGGACAGAGTGTGAAGACGGTGAAGAAATTCATTGAAATACTCATCAAAACGCTGCATGTTATGCAATTTCATGGCCAAAAGAGTAATAGTGGTAATTTCATTGGTGATTTGTGGGAAACCAATAAAATTAACTGTGATTCCATAAAGAAGTCTTCCTATCATGTTATTAACAGGAAGATGTGTGACTAGATCCATGTATGTGCTACCATCTGGATTCTGGACAACTTATTGTTCCCATGATGGAAGTAAATTTGGTTCTTTCAAAGTTTCTGCTTTTAACCAAGAATCAAGAGTACCTTCAAACCCACCAATGATTCGCCTGGTAGCATTGACAAGACCTATGTCATCAGCTAGATATGTCCTATAGCAGACTAACATTGAATGTAACACAAACACTACCTCAGCTTCTGTACAATTGTCTATGTTCCAAGAATATGTAGAATTGGCTGACCAGTCTTTGTGATATTCAGATTTCATCAAGTCTCTGCGGTCAGGTGCAGGATTCCAGGTGCTTTGTGACCTTGATCTTGATAAGGTAGAATTTACATGAGTATCATCAAGATCATTAGAATTTACAATACCAAATTGTTCCTTATCTTGAGAAAAAAAATTATTTACACATTCTTCAAGATCTTCAAGCTCAAGAGCATAATATATCTTATGAATACCAGTATCAGCATCATCTTTTTCTTCTAAAGATTCAGCATATAAGAAGTCTGAAAGACTACCCCTAGTAGGTTCCTCTAGTTCTTTCTGAATTTTCTCAAAGAAATTAGGATTAGCAAAAGGTGAATACTGGAAGTTAGAGCTTGCTGGAGGAAAGTTTATTGAACTAGGAGCTTTGATTAAACTTTCAACTGATGATGGAATAGAATATGGAACTGACGTCTTTGGATATGAAAATAGAGTTGAGGATTTATAAGCCTCAGTGCTAGGCTTCTTTTTAAAGAATCCACTCCTGAAGAAACAACCCAGACTTGTTTCTTGATGATATCAAGGCTATTGTTAACCTTAACAATTTCTTTCCCATGAGCAACAATTGCTTCATGAATTTTTTTATCTGTTTGCAGGGGGAGCTTATCAAGACTTGGTGCAATTGTCTGATCATTTTCAGACAGAGTCTTGATACTTTCATTTAAACAAACAGTGTTGTAATCTTGCTTTTGAAGAATTCTGCCAAGCATTGTTTTCATTTCTGAGCACGTAGTTTCTATTGAAGAAAATTTTTTTCTCATAAATTTTTCTAAACTAGACAATGCTAGGTTTGTCCAGTTTGTGGCTGCTATTGAATCTTTAGCAGACAAAGACGAATCATCTAGATGGGAAGGAAGTAATTTGTACAATTTTCCATCCTGTTATCTTATTACAAAGTTTTTCCATGGGGGAAACTCTGTCTCTGTCTCAAGCACCCAACCATCTAAGAGTTCCCACTTATGCTTACTAGCACTGTTGGTTTTAATCATATTTACATTAAACTGTAAGCATACATCTTTGACCAGTTTTTCTCCTTTTATTCTGACTACTATCAAAGACTTTGGAAGATTTGGCTTGGATAACATATTATGTATTTTAGGAGAGAAAATTGGAGATTGTAAGGGAGGAGGGATAACCACACGGTTTCCTTCTAATTTTCTTTCCACGAACTCCTCTGATTTCAAAATTTTCTTTTCCCTTGCTTCATTCCTGAACTGTTTAACCAGAGAGTCTTCAACCTGGTTTATAGAGGGATAATACCATTCATAGAATGACATCCACTGATTCTGAGCTTGCGTCCAAGCTTTCCAAGCAGTGTTATTCTACTGATTGAACCTTTTCTTGTCTTCTTTTTCTAGAAGACGTAATTCTTGCATATAGAGATGTTCTATTTCATGATTATAGATGTCTCAGTTGAACATCTTTTTCTTCCATGTATCTTCTAGATTATATGGCCCGATTCCTTTAAATATTTTCAGAAAAGCAATGATTTCTGAATTTGAAGGAATCTCAAAAAATTTAAGAATCTTGTCAATCAAATTCTTGCTGTATGAAGGAATATAAGAGGCTTTAGCAAAACCAAGACCACATGAGGTAGTCGAGGATATGGAATTTACAAGAAGCTCTTCATGAACATTAAAGAATGAAACTTACTTATAGCTTTGTTCAGAAGAATCGGATGAGGGTACAAATCTGATCATATTTATTCGATGTTGATCAGAGGATTCTCCATGAGGAATAGGAGGATCTGAAAAAAAAAATTGACAAAAAGTTTTTGAGCAGTGTTGATGATCATAGACAGAACTGAAGATAGGATTTGCTGTTGGCTGAACAAAAAGTTTCCGGAGTGACTCATACACTGTTGGATCAATAACAATTTGTTGTGGAGGTTGTACAGGGTGTAACTAGTGAGTTGGTATGGTGGAAACAGTTGTGGTAGTCGGAACAATGGCGACTGTTGGTCCACCACGCTGCACAACTAGCTGAACTCTAGGGAATCTTGTAACAAACTGGTCGTCTGTTTCAGAAATGATAGATTGGGCTACAACAATAGGTTTACGGGCTGGTTTTTTCCAACTAGTCACCCACTCATCAGGAGGAGAAATACTTCTTTTATAAACATATACAGGAGCAACATGGTTACAGGAAGAGTCATACTGAATGAGGGTGACAGTGCCAGACTCTTTATCAGGAGAATTCAGAACAACAGGTATAGTATTATTATAAAACCAAGCACAAGTTATATAATAAATGGACAAATTTTTTGCTTTAGACATAAAGCCTTCATATCCTTGAGTTTGTACACCTAAAGTAAGGCACTTTAGAATGTGGAAGATCATCAAGTGCAATAGAAAAATCAGGGTATACATCATATTGGACTGGACCATCAGATAGGCTGGTCTCGATTCCTCCTATTAAGGCTTGTGTAAAGGATATCCATCTGTTATCTAATAATGCAGAAAACACAAATGTTTGTTAGCCTTAAGTCCTGGTAGAAGTTACTGACATAATTGAGACAACCTAAAAATATTTGCAGTTGATTTTTATCTGTTATGACATTAGGGAATTTGTTTGCAAACTCCAATGCATGCTTTTGTAGTGAGATTTGGCCATTGGAGATCGTATGTCCAAGAAATATGACAATGGTCTGAAAGACCTCTAATTTTTTCTTGCGAAGTACAAGGCCATTGTGCTTGACCAGATTTTTAAAAATATTTACATGTTTGATGTGATCTTGAATATTCTTAGAAAATATCAACACATCATCTATGTACACAATAAGCCAATCAAAATAGGGCTTAAAAATCTTATCCATTACCTTCTGGAACTTAGATGGTACATTCTTTAATCCAAAAGGCATTACGTTTCACTCGTAATGGCCGGCTGGTATGCTGAAGGCAGTTTTAAACTTATCTTGCTCTGCTATGGCAACTTCCCAGAATCCTGCTTTTAGATCGAACTTTCAAAAGATCTTTGCTCCTGCCATCCTTCTGATCAGATCTCCTTTGTGGGGTATTAGATAGGTGTCATCTGCTAAAACTGAATTCAGAGGTTTGTAATTTATTACCAATCTTTGGATTCCTCTTATCTGTTCTGCTCTCTTGTTAACATAGAACTCATAACAGTTTCAAGGACTGTTTGATTCTCTAATTAGCTTTTTGTTAAGGAGCTGTTGGATCTCTTTTTCACAGAGATCTTTGTATTCTTTATTCATGGGTATTGCTCGGCTCTTACAAGGCTTACCAACGTATCCTTCCTTGTAAGGGAGTTCAACTATATGTTTTTTCCTATGCCAAAATGCATTGGGCTCTTCTGAGCAGCATTCTTATTCAATATGTTTCTTTAAATCCTCAATTTTACTTTTGACTTGAGGATGCTTGAGTTGTTCTTCAATTCTGAGAGTGGATTTCAGATCTGACAGTCTGGCTTCGACTCTGTCCAAATTTTGCACAGGTTGGACCATCGTGGAGATCCTTGGATTTGAAATGTATGGAAATTCAATCTTCTTTCTTGTTCCCTTAGATGTGGGAATTGATATGAAATAACCAGCTTTTCCACCTTTTAATCTTATTGAGCCATGAGGCTCTACAACCACTAAGAAGACATTTCCAAGAATGCAATCAACCGGAATATTTGCAACTGCAAATTTCAAATTTATGCAATGTTGTTCAAAGCACAGAGATGCTTCGGATACCTCATATTTAAGCATTTTATTGCCTAAACCCACAACTTTTCTTTCTGCAACAACCCAGTATTTTGTTGGAACGATTTTTATATTGAGAATATTTATATTTGCTCCTGAATCAAGAAGAGTAATCATTTCAAACATTTCTCCTCTTATACAAATATTTACTCTGACATGATGCTACTGATAAGAAATGGTCAGCGATCTCATTTCTCTGAATCCAAAATTTGGATCTTTAACACCTTCAGCAACCTCAATTTTTTAATTGTTGCCATATGGGGTAGTATCCCATGGCTAATCTTTTTCTTCTTTTTCTTCATCTCTGCTACTATTTGTTTTCCCTTTTTGAGTTCTGCAATCTAGGATTTCATTGCAGAAATTTCTGTTTTGATATTGTGAATCTCACGACTCACTTCTCCCAAGGTAAGTGATCTCACCCTATCAGATTTCTTCTTATGCCTTTGAAAAGATTTAGGGTTTCTTTCAAATGATGCATCAATAAACAAAGATTTCTTACCTAAATTTTTTGAAATACTGGATTTGAGCTGGTCCATGAATGCTTCAATCAGGCGGTTCTTCATTTCACCATCTTTCATGGCTCGAATCTGAGATAAGATCTTCATCTCATCTTCTTCGGTTGTAGCCATGAGAACTTTTTCTTTTTGGGGCTTGAGGTTTTCTTCTTCTTCACTGGATTCACTATAATATTCTGAATCAGAACCATAGTGAACTTGACAGGCACATTCTTCAGATTCAGAGCATAAACACTGAAATATCAGAATCTGAATATTGTTGTATGTGAGCCTGTAGTTCTTCCTGAGATGAAGAACTAAAAGAATCATATGATGATTCTTCAATCTGGTGTTGTTGAACTAATTCTCTGATTACCACATTGGGGCAGCGTTCTGTCTTATGGGTATGGGAACCACACTTCATGCATTGCATTGGTCCCTTAGTTTCTTATTTGACTTGTTTTCCTCTCTGAACAAAGGCTTGAGATTTCTTGCCTCTGTTTCTTTTTTAATCTTCACCGTCTGGACACCTGGAGGAAGTATGTCCATTCTGACCACATAGACAACATGTAAGGCTATTCCATTTCTCTTGCTTTGAAATATGCGGATGAATATCTGAAGGATTGTAATAATGTGTTCGTGGAACATATTTATAATATCCCTTTTTCTTCTGGAGTTTTGGCCTCGAGATTGTTTGGGATATTTCCTTTTGTCCTTTGGATATTTTCTACGATTTTTGTATAATATTTCTTTGAATTCTCTTTTTGCTCTTTTCTTCGCTTTTCTCCTTTTTACCAAAGGATCATTTGCTATAAGTCCATATTTACTACAAATGGACTTTTTGTCTGGAAGTCTGGAGAGTTTTTCCAAAGATTTATTGACTTTGGAACTGGTGCAAAGACTTACCAAGGTCTTTGTGATGTGAGCATATATTTCTCCCCATGTATAGGACTCAAAAGGCAATTGAAAGACTTCTTATAGTCTGATGTAATCTACAAACTTGGATGGTAGGGTTGCGAGGTAAACTTGTTTACATAACAAGTTTTTTGAATCTTTGACTTCATAAATCCGCTACATCCAATCTCTATGGAAGTCTTCAAACTGAGACATTTTATGGCATTTCAAATTCATAAGAATGACTTCATTCTTATTTGCAATTTATGTCTCACTACCACACCAGTGTTCAAGGATCATTGAAGTCAGTGCTCCTATCATGTTACTGGTAGTGGTTCTATCTGGATTGTGTATGACATCTTCATTTTCATTTTTTAGTACTTCTTTTTCCATTTTTGCAATAAGCTTTGGAGATGACTCGGTCTCCCACCACCTGAGAAGTGTTCCTGTAAAACACTGTATGATAGTCCTACATGCATCAATCTCACTTTTTCCTCTTAGACACATGAGTTTGTATTCAGTATACATCATGTCTATGAGGTGTCTGATTTGACCTACACTCATGCTGTCAATGTTCCACTCTCTGTGAGATTCTGGAAAAAATGTATGAGCTTCAAGGAGCTTACCTTTGCCTTCAAGATCAGGTGTTGGATATTTATTGAACCTATGCTCAAGAGGTTCATAAATGGGAAAGATCTGAGTATCAAGATCTTTCTGTTATTTCTTTTCTTCTTCTTCATCCTTGAATAAGGATGCTATAGTTACCTTTTCCGTAGCCTTGAATTTTGAGGATTTGGCTACTTCCTTGGGGAATAATGCTGGGAGCTTGTTGACAGGCTTAACAGGATCTTGAATCTTTATATTTTTTTTAACAAGAAAGGAGTTAGGAACTGGCTTCTCTACTTTAGACAAATTCATCTTTTCTACTTAATTTGTCAAGCCAGATATAAGACTTTTAGTTGTATCTAAATGATCAACTAATTTATCTTCTACTCCAATTTTTGATAAAGACTCTTTAGCATCTGAACGAATAACAGCAAAATCATACTGTACATTATTTAAAAATTTGTTTACTGCATTTATAGATACCTTAATAGTATCAATTTGTTCTTGAACTTCTGCTGCTTTGGCTATGTTAATATCTAGGCCTTTGACTGTTGTGTTTGTCCAATTCAATTGCTCACTTGCCTTCTATATTCTGCCATCAATGCCTAAAACATTGTCATCTTTCTGTACCAGTGGAATGGCTTTGGCCACATTTTGGTTTTCTCCAATAACAATTCCTTTGAAGGAAGGAAATGTTGATGGAGTTTCTACTTTACCTCAATCTAAGGCAGTCCATTCATGTTTATTAACTGAAGTAGTTGATGATGAACCAGTCAAAACATTAATTGGAGCAATATTGTCTTTCCAAGAATAGAAAGATATCCATGTATTATTTACTTCCATATAATGCATCCAATCTTCAGCTAATTGTTTCTTCTCTTTGGGAGTATAAGTCTTGTCAAAATCTTCTGCTTGAGGATTAGTGAATAGATCCCAATGAAGCATTGCTTTCATCCATTTGGCACTAACCTCAGATTTTAAACATCCATCCATAAGAGAAAAGAATTTATGCATTTCCATCACAACAAGCTTTTTGCAGTCATCAGGGACTGGACGAAATCTGCACGCTGGTATAAGGCCTTTTGCTTGCTCTAGATATCCTAGACCATATTTAGGCTTCGCTAGTCTCATGAGACTGATCATCTCAATCAAACGAGGATCTTCTCCTTCTAAAGTAATTATCTCATGCATCATAAGGACATGGTCAGACTCTTGTTCATGGGGGAAAGGAATGTCCAAGCATTTAGGATTGGGGCATGGGTTAACATAGGTTGAAGGAGGAGCTATACCAGATCTGGGATTAAGGTTTGCATGGATTGCAGTTTCAGCAAGGGTGAGTAGATTTACTGTATTTTGGCATTCTGGACATTTGACTTCTAAAGAGGCAAAATTAACAATCTATGCAAATTCAAAAAGGGAAATATGTTTACAAGAGGAAGAACTAGAACATGCAGTATCTACAATAGAAAGATCTTTGTAATATTTAGACTTTTTATAGGCTAGTTCATTGCCTCGCCAATCTATAGTAGATCTTCTGGGAAAAGATATTACTGCAAAAGATAAATTTTCTGTAATATCTGCTAAGGTAATTCTTTTTGGAATGAGAGGCTTAGGGTTATTTACTACCCAGTGTTCAGGAAATGTTAAGTCTTCCCACGGATTGTTTGATGCTCTATTTTCTAGTTTTTAGCATCAGTTAGGACAACAACACTTGATTTGGAGTCACGCGTGGGATTATGGCGGATGGCAGGCCACAAAGTATTAGTGTGGCAAAAACAGCGTTTTGTTTGTATGGCAATATTATTTCTTTTTTGATGCATATCGAAACCAGTGGTTTGGATTTGGAGCTGTAGGATCTAGTCAATGGTTTTATCAAAAGTATAGATAGAAAAATTCGGAAAACAGTCAAAATAGACTGGGCCATGTGAAAGTGGAGCAACAATTCCGCCAATTAAGGAATCAGTATACTTATTGTGTGTGAGATCACAAACAGTGGCTAACACATAAGTATTTAACCCTTGGTGTGTTAAAGTGTTGACTCCTACTCTTATGCATCCTAAATGCAGATCTTTAGTATTCAGTCTCTTGGCCTCTGCTTGCAAAGCTTTAGGATCTAGTAAAGGAATGGTCTGGATATTATCAGAGTTTTCCTGTATTTGGCTTACAGACTCCTTTATGCTAATTCGAGTGGCAACTTTTAGATGAAAGACAAATATATCATTATAGACTTCTGAGGGAGCTATGGCAGGTAATTCCCAACGAGCAGATCGCTGACATTCTTCATACTCAAATTTAGCTTGGTTTAAGACATGACTAGAACTTGAAGCAAACATACCTCTCAGTGGATTTTCTTCAGCCATAGATTCTCTCTCTTCTAATTCACAGAAAGATACAACATTTAAACCTTATATTTTTCAAAAATATTTTAATACATGATTTAAATAAACTATTTGAAGATCTATGTTAAATAATTTATGTTGACGTCAACTTTATATATATATATATATATATATAGTTAAAAAATATATATTTTTAATATTTATATATAATAAAATTCAAATAAATATTTTTTAATATGAATTATATTAGATATACTTAAAAATATATTAGTGACAAAAAATTATTTTAATGTGCTCAATGAACATGTTATTTAAAATATTTATAGAATGTTTTTTTAAGAAATTATTATATATATATCATATAAAGCTATTGAAAAAAATAAGTTTTTATGATTAAAACATTTGAAGTGGTCTCAGTATTTTATAGTTCAATCTTTTAAGTTATGTAATCTTTATAGCATTCAAAAATACAATTTAAACAATGAAAAATTACACATTGTTTTTGTACTCTAAAATAAGTTTGCACAAAAAGAAATTTGATCCCTCTCGGCTCATGTTAGATCTGTGTTTAAGATGGATCTATGCTGGTAAATATAACAAGTGTGATATGCAATGCGTTGTTTAGTACCCGGATCTTATGCAAAAAATATTTTATAACAATTATTGAATGCTTGAACAAATTCATAAATCTAATAATAAAACACATTTGAATACCACTAAGAGAAGCAGGTGAAATAATTAATGGACTAGATAACCTTGGGGCAAAATAGAGATAGGTGCACAAATAATTTTGTATGAAACATTTGCCCCAACATCATCGTTTGTTTTAAAAGTTAAAAGTTTATTAAAATGTATTTGTGCATTTTTTATTCCATCTTTGGTTTATGGAACCAAATAAAGAGGAAAAAAAATAAAATACTATATATAGATATTAAAAACTAATTATTGTAACAGACTATTTATTTAACATTAAATTTATATTCATTCTAATTCAAAGGCAAATAGATAATTTATAGTAGAATCTCTATGTGAAAAAAATCATATTGATATAAATTATCATGTGCATATGTAATAAAATCTCTAATATATAAAATTATAATGTCCAATATATTAAAATAAAAAATTTAGTTACACAAAGGCTTAAATGTGACTACAAAACATTCCTAAAAAATAATTTTTTATTTTATCTTTTTAAATTATGATTTAAATTGTAAAGACAAAACAGAGAATCTTACTTATTGAAGTGTTGACTTCAATATGGCTTGACTTTCAATTAGTTCTGAAAATTTTATAAAGTTTATTAAAATTTTGAAAAAAATAACTATTACATTTTGAAAATTAAAAATAATTTTTGAAATTTGAATTTCTATTTTTTATTCAATCATAATTATGAAATGACTAATTTTATATGGTTATAAATAGAATTCGTCACATATAAAATTTATTTTAAAACTAAAAAATCAACAAAATTAGGCCACCAAGTGTCATAAAAATTCATAAATCTAATAATAAAACACATTTGAATACAACTAAGAGAAATAAGAGAAATAATTAATGGACTAGATAACTTTGGAGCAAAATAGAAATAGGTGCACAGATAATTTTGGATGAAACATTTGCCCCAACATCATCATTTGTTATAACAATTAATAGTTTATTAAAATGTGTTTGTGCATTTTTTATTCCATCTTTGGTTTATTGAACCAAATAAAAAAAGAAAA